>PVJA010038189.1:0-19894 GCA_004027025.1 Myocastor coypus
TGTCATTATGGTTATCCTTTCTCTCTCTAATACAGAGATTATTTCTGTTCTGTTCTCCTTTCTACTTTTGTGTAGTTGTTCCCCTACTTGGGATGCTATTGATGTAGGCATGTCTTTGTCAACTTTAGATATTATTTCTGCTCTGATGTCCTCTATATGTTTCTCCAGCCGTTTTTCCACTTCATGTATTTCTTTTTTTTTACTTCAGATGTTATCTCTGATCTCAGTTGCTCTATAAGTTTCTGCACTTGTGTGTCTGCCTCAGATGCTACCAATTCAGAGGTTTCATCTGTATAGTTCCTATTTTCTTCCATGATAGTGTCTTCTGTATTTGGTTTGGGTGGGCACGGGCCCTGAGATTGCATCCTACTCCTTGTTGTTATCATTTTGTATGGAAGCGACCTCTGCACTTTGGTGGCGTTATGCTGTGTCTATGGGTGTTTGGTCTGGAGACTCCAAGGTGGTTCCTCTACAGAGGTTCCTGACTCTTGTGTTGGGGCTCTGGCTGCTAGCTTCTGTGAATCCCGGCGGATGTGGTCTGTAGGTGGAGGTGGAGCTTTGGGATTGAGTAGTCCTGGTAGGCTCGTGGACCAGATCGGTTGCCAGACAAGATGTTTGATGGGTTCGGTGCTGGAGCTTGGGCTGGAGGGGAAAAAAAAAAGGGGAGGGGGAGGGGAAGGCAGGCCAAGGATCCTGACCCAGCCGGTGCATGGGCTCTGCTACCAGCTGGGACTGGGTCGGACTGGAGCAGGAAGTTAGTCTCAGGAACGCAGAGGCGGGGCAGCGGGGCGCAGGCAGCTTACCCGCGGTGGACGCCTGCACCTTTATCTTTAAGAGTTCTATCTACTACATATTCGAGGAGCTTTAGAGATTTTGTTTTAATACTTAAGTCTTTGATCCATTTCTATTTTAGTTTGGTAAACTGTGAGAGATAGGGATCTAGGTTTAATGCTCAACATGTGGAAAACCAGTTTTTCCATGAACGTGTATCAAAGAGGCTGTCCTTCTTCCAGGTAAGGTGTTTGGTCCCTTTGTAAAAGATAAGATGCATTTGGAGTTGTTTCTGCATGCTGTAATCTTTTCTATTGATATTCCAGCATTTATTTACCAGCACCACGTAATTTTTTTTAGGATTCCTTTGTAGTACAATTTCGTGCATTCAGGGATTGTGATGTCCTCTGCCTTGCTTTTGTCGCCTAGAGTTGATTTTTCTATTCTAGATCTCTTCCAGTTGGAAATGAATTGTAGAATTGTTTTCTCTAATTCTGTGAAGTAAGTTGTTGTTATTTTTATTCTGAGGTTCGTTAAATCTGTATAGCAATTTTGGAATTATGATCATTTCCCATATATTGATTCCTCACACCCAAGAGCAAGTCATAGCGTCCTTGCTATGATAGCCTCCTCAGTCTCTTAAAGAGTGTTCTAGTTTTCAGTACACAGATATTTTACTTTCTTCATTAGAGTAATTACTAAATATTTCATTTTGTTCAATGTTATTGGGAAAGGTATATTTTCATTAATTTCTCTCTCAGTGAGTTTCTATTTGTGTGCAAATATGATACTGCATTTGAATATTGCTTTGTATCCAGCCATGCCACTGAGTTTGGTTATTAAATATGGAAGACTTTTGGTGAAGTTTTGGGGTCTACTACGTAGAATATCATGTCATCTGCAAATAATGATATTTCACTTCTTCCCTTTTTATTAATTTCCTTGTATTTTTTTCTCTTATCTAATTGCTCTGGCTAATGGTTTCAGAACTATTTTGCATAGGAATGATAATAATGGACATCCTTGTTGTGCTCTTGATTTTAAAGTGAAAGCTTTCTGGGTTTGTGTACTTAGCATCATGTTTATTGTTGGTTTGTCAAATGGCTTTTCTCAGAGTGAAGACCAGCTATTCTGATTTTTGGTAGGGTTTTTAAATTATGTGTGAGTGCTGGACTTTACCAAAAACTCTTTCCACATCCATTGAGATGATCCTGTGATTGTTGTCTTTGACTCTGTTGGTGTAGCATGCTATATTTAGTATACCAGGGCTAAACTTTCAAGTGTTCAGCCATCCCCACATTCCTGATATGAATCCTAGGTGGTCTTGGCATATAATCTTGATGATTTGTTACATTCTATTGACTCGTATTTTATTGAGGATTTTTATGTCTATGTTACTTAGGGATATTGACCTATAGTTCTCTTTTATGCTTGGATCTTTCTTTCATTTGGTTATTAGGGAAATACTTTTCTTGAGCGATGAGTAGGAAGGGTTGCTTCCCTTTCAATTTCAGTGAAGAACTGAGGAGTTATAGAATTTGAGTTTCTGTAAATTTTTTTTTTTTTCGGAATTCAGCAATGAATTTATCAGGAACAGGGCTTTTCTTTCTTGTAAGTTTTTAAATTTCATTAACTGATACCAGATCATTTAGAATTTTATTTTTATTAATTCAGCCTTGGGAATTCATATTTATTTAAGAATTTCTCCCTTCTGTATTTTTCATCTTATTTGAATTCTGGTTCTCAAAGTAGTTATTGATAATCATCTGGGTTTTTGAAAGATGTTATAATTTTGTCCTTTTCATTCTTAATTGCATGACTCTGAGTTCTTTTTTCTTTTCCTTTCATGTTTTCCTAAGAATACACCAATTTCATTTAATCTTTCAAAGAACTAACTCCTTGCTTCATTAACTCTTTATACTGTTTTCTTGATGCCAATAGCATTGATTTCAGCTCTGAGCTGTATAATTTTCTCCCTTGCATGAACTTTGGGCTTGCCATGCTTGCTTTGTAGAAGCTTGGGCTTCAACAGTTGGTTCTTTATTTGAGCTTGCCACTTTTTCTTGATGTAGAAATTCACCACTACAAATTTTCCTCTGAAGATTGTTTCATGGCATTCCGTAAGTTCTGGTATTTTGTTTTGGCATTACCATTTAATTATAGAAACCAAATTATTCCTTAATTTCACCTATAAACCATCGATTGTTAGGGAGGGTGTTACTCAATTTCCATGTTGTCTTGGTTACTTTTCTCTTGTGTACTGAACACACAAAATTAAGGAAGGAAAGGTTTATTTGGCTCACAGTTTGTAGAGGTTTCAGTCTGTAATCAGTTCCTGCAAGGTAGGATAGCATGGCACAGGGGCAATACTTAAATGTGGAATAAGATAGCAAAAGCAGCAAGAGCAAAATGGGAGGGGGCTGTTTTTCTGTCCTTGTATTGTAAGCAGGCCACCACTCTAGGATGGATGTCACACTCACACTGTCTCCCATTCTCTCCTCTTGTACAAGATGGGGATGTTTACACAGTGGTGACCTTGGCCCCCTGATAAATCATCTAAATATCTAAATGTCTCAGGTTGACACAATGAAGAATAACCTATATTCCCTATAGTGGCAAGGGCATGTCCTCTACACCCCAAGCTACAGAGTTGCTGAGTTATTTAGTTAAGCTTCTAGAATTTTTAGGTAGACAAAATGCTTCAACCATGACATATGTATTGGTGTAGTTTTGTGGTGTCTTTGTCACTTTCCAACTTCACTGCCCAATGGTCTGATAATGTTCTCTATGCATTTGAATTTCCCTGCCTTTATTTAACTATGTTATGTAAGCTAGTATATGGAGTATTTTGGAGAAAATCTCATGTTTAGCTGAGAAGAATATGCATCTGAATATTTTGGTCTGAAATACTCTGTAGACTTTTTTATGTATTTGCTGCAGGATCTTATTATGCAGATTGGACTTGTAGCGACCCTCCTGTTTTCATCTTCCCAGTCCTGGAGTACTGGGATTACAGGAATGTGCCACCATGCCTAGTCTTGGTCACCAGTTCAGCGCACCCAGGATATGGTGCCAGTGTAACATGTGGTGCCAGGGACTGTATTCCAGTCTCTGTACTTGCCTAAGCAGGCACTTAGTCTGGTGAGCTATCTCATCAGCCCTTATAAACATTTAATAAGTCCATTTATTAACAGTTTTGCTTCATTTCTGCTGTTTTTGGTTGATTTATTTGTCTAGTTGCTGTGTCTGTTTGCGATAGTAGAGTTTTGAGGTCTCCATGATAACTATGTTAGTGTTTGAGATTTTGTAACCATTAATATTTGTTTTATATAGTTGGTGTACATGTACTTTGGTGAATATATACTTAGAATTGTTAACCTCTGCTTCTTGGAGTGGTTCCTTAACAAATATGTAGTAACCATTTTCTCACTTGATGACTTTTTGGCTTAAGATCTATTTTATCTTCAAATATAATAGCTACCCTGTGGCTGCATGCAGTATTGGTTTCCATCTTTTAACTTTCAGTCTATGAATTTCAATTTGAATTAAATATGTCTCATATATGCAACATATTGTTGGATCTTGCTTCCTGATCCATTCTGCTAGTTTGTTTGGCTGGTGAATTCAGACCATTTACCTTGATGGTTATAACTGACATGTATTGACTTATCCTTCTCGTATTATTTTCCTGACGTTAGTTCCCTTGTTTTTCCTTTTGTTTGATTGTTTTTACTACCTGATAAATTTATTCCCAGTGGTGTTTATGAATTATGATCTTTGTCTGTTTCTAGAATATCCTTCAGAGCATTCTGAAGTGCTGATTAGGTGAATTTCTTCAGCTGTTCTTTGTCATGGACATGTCTTATTACTCTATTAACTCTGAAAGATAGCTTTGTGGGCTATTTCCATCTGGGGTATAGTTTTGTTAGGACTTAAAGTAGCTCACTCCTATCTCTCCTTGACGTGAGACTTTTGGTGAAAAGTCTGCTATGATTCTTATGGGCTTTCCTTTATATACGATTTGTTTCTTTTCTCTAACAGCTTTTAATATTCTGTTCTTATGATGAATTTCTTGAATTTTAACTATCTTGCTATCTTAATTACTTTCCTGTTGCCGCTGAGACAAAATATTTAATACCTAAATTAAAGAAGGAAAGGCTTATTTAGCTTTCAGCTTGTGGAGGTTTCAGTCTGTACTTGGTTGGCACCGAAGCAGAGTGGCACGTGGTAGAAGGCAAGAGCAGCACGAGCAAAAGGGGAGGAGCAAGAGCAGACCTCGTTCCTTCCCTTACATTGTATGCAGGCTACGTACCCCAGGGTGAGCGTAGCACTCATAATCTCAGCGTTGGACTATGAATCAATCACAAACTGTAGATGCCCTCCCCATGACCGCATGAGGCTTTGGGGAGGACATGTAGACACAATTCATCACATGTAGTGGGTGTAGATTCATGATTTATTGGTCATGGATAATTGGCTGTATGCCTCACTTATCTGCGTGTCAAATTCTTTTCCCATGCTTGGAAAGTTTCCTGCCATTACTCCTGTGAAAAGCTTTGTTATGTCATTTATACTGTCTCCTGCTTTTTCATTGTTTCCATTCCATCTTAGGTTATTCTTCTTTGCTTTATCTTGAAGCCATTAAATTGAAATTTCATGGTACTTTGCTATTTTTAAGATGTTCTGCTTTTTTCCATGATTGATAACTGTAATCCTGTCATTTAGATTTGATATTGTGTCTTCATATTGGTTCATTTTGCTGCAGATAGTTTGAATAGAATTTTAGTATCTTGGAGATCTGTTTGAATCTGTTTCATGGATCTCATTTCTTTCCTATGCAGGGCATTCATGGTATCCATCATTTTCCTAAGCTCTTTTGCCTTGATATCTGCATCTACTCTGGATTCACAAGCCAAGCCCTGCATTAGGATCATCATCATTTTTAACTGAGAAGTTATTTCTGATCTTATTTTTTTCTGTAGACTCATGCATCTGTTTTGTTGCTTTTGTTGCTACCATTACAGAAAGTTCAAGTGGGTTGTTTCTGATTTCCTCTACCTTGTTGTCCCCTGAGCTTGTCCTGAGTTGCCTTGTGGTCTGGAATGGCATTTTGCTCTGTGTCTTGCCAATTTCTTTCTTTCTTTCTTTCTTTTTTTCTATGTTGATGCTTAGATTCCCTTTGGTAGGTAGCTTTACCAGTAGTTAGTTAGTCTAGGAAATGGCTTTTCTTCAGAGATGTCTTCTAGGTGTAGCTCGTTTATGGTCTTTGAGTCTCTCCTAAGAGTGTGCCCTCTTCTTCTGTTAAAGAGGAGAAGTTGCTATGTATCTGGGGCAGCACCCAGTCCTTTGGCAGTGGAACATAGTAATGATTATCACTCCAGATAATCACAGTGTTGGCACACAAGCAAGATCAACTGAGAATAACTGGTACGACACCTTGGCTAATGTAGTATAATTAGCAATGACAACAGCGTGAGGCACAGTGTAGAAACTTAACTCAGTACTGTTAACTATAGCAGCTAGTTCTATAGTTACATAACAAATGTTATAGTTCTATAGTTGCATAACAAATCATGACCGTTTCTGTAGTGAATTTCCCCTTAGTAGAGTGATTTTATCCTGGGTATCAGGACTTTAGAGGGATAAGGGGAAAACACAGAAAAGAATGAAAAGAAAGCTAATAGAGACAAAGGAGAAGGATAAAGGAAGATAACTTATGATCTGGAAACCTGAAGAAGACAGGAAAGAACGAATGAAGGAGAAAGCAGTAGGAGCAAAGTGAGCTAGAGATGGGCTGGCCAAATATCTCAGTGGATTAAAGTGCCTGCAAGCAGGAACAGAGGTTGGGGTTTGAGCCTGGGCCTGCTGTGCTGGCGTGATGGCATGCACCTGCAATCCCAGCTCTTGGGTGACTATAAACGGGGGGATCACTGTGAGTCAGATCTAGTAGTGAGGTCCTGGACACCCTATAGACCCTTCCCTAAAATAAAAAAAAAGTGAACCAGAGATACTAGAGACAGTGTTTACTCACATGAAAAAAAAAGAACAAGAAATTAAAAAAAGACAGTTGTAGAAAAGGGGAAAAGAATGGGGGGGGGTGAACAGAACAAAATAATATAAAGCAATTAAAATAAAAACTATTAAACAGGGACAAAATTTCTCTGATGAAAAGCTTGCAGCTATCTTCTGGTGTCCACATTTCTGTGGTGTGGCTAAGGAAGAACCAAAATCTATGCTGTGCTGTACCACAGTTTTGCTAGAGGAACAGATATAACACAAGATATACAAATGCATAAGAAATTATAAGATTTGCTTACAGCGGTCAGCCACAGAGTCAAATGAAATGTGTGCAGAGGGCATCTGAAGGATCTAGTCCGAGGTCTTGAGCTCACTGCAGTGGTCCATGCAAGTCTGTATCAGAAGGCCTATGGTTCTGCAATGAAAGGTTGTATCAGAGCCTGATATTCTGTGACAGAAGGCTGATGAGTCTACACCAGCAGGCTGCAGGATCCAAGGAAGAAGCCAAAGAGTCTGTGCTAGAAGCCAGGATGCCTGAGATATCGCCCAAGCTGAAGGCAAAGACTGGGGCTCCTCTAAAGAAAATAGAGTGCTTCATCTTTCCTCATTTCCCTTTTACATCCTTTAGGCGATGAGCTGTGCTAGGGTGGCTCCTCAACTCCCTAGGGTATGGAATTGCTGAGCTGATTGAGTTAAGCTTCCAAATTTCTGAAGTTGACACAGTTGATCAACCACTATGTGCACCAGCTCTGCTCTTTCAGTTCCACAGGACTGGAGGCTGATCTTGGCTTCCAGGTATAGGCACTGGAGCCCAAGTCTTTAGCCAGCATCTCTCTAGAGGTCCCTGAGCAGCCCACCCAAGTCTCCTTACTCGAGTGTGTTGCTCATTCAGTCATTGTGAGCTTTGAACACTAGGGCCCCTGTGGCAAGGGCAGCCTGGCTCTGCTCTGAGCCCTGCATGCATGCAGTTGGGCCCTGGCAGCCATTGCATTGACTCCTCTGTTGCACTCTGATGTTCTCCTCTCTGGTGACACTGGCATCAGGGGTTGGAGAATGCTAGAGCTGGGCTCCCTGCTTTTACTACCCCAATTGGCCCCTCACCTCTTTGTCTGTAGAGATTCCAATTATCTGCTGGGGTTCAGCGCTTACTGTTCTGCTCCACTGGCATGCTTCTCCTTGGAGACCTCTGAGCTCACTGTTATTATAACCGTCTAGGTTCCATGCTCCCATCCCATGTGTGAGCTGGGTGAAGGAACCCAGCATTCATGGCTCGCCACTCGGTCAGAGGTTGCTTTTTATCTTGTTATAGTCTGAAAACAAATGGGCAGACCACTGGGGAGGGAGCAGCTTCCTGGTTACTCTCCCCTGTATGTGCTGGCAAAATACAGTGCCAGACTGCCCTGTCTTGTCTAGAGGAGGGAAAAAAGAGGCAGCCTGTCCTGTGTGACTTAATTATGCCATTGTACTGAGGTTCAGCTACATTTTGGAGCAACTTCCTAGAAAAGCAAAAGTGTGGGTGGAGATTATGCATGCAGCCCTGGGCACTCCTTCAACTTTTAATACACTCCTATGCCTATGTCTTGTTTTATCCACAAATTTCTTACTTCAGGTTGATTTTGGCATTAGGATGCATGTCCCTCCCTTTCTTCCAATTATTTGTAGTTTTATTAATTTTCCTCTGAGCATCTCCAACGTGACTACTCCTCTAGTCAGCCCTGTTGGATCTAATTTACCAATAAATTTGAAGTTTTCTTTCTTTTAGTGTAAGTCTGACTTTAGCTGTGCCTCTTGACAGTTGTTACATTCCATTTCCATTGCTATTATATGCAAAGTATTTTCTTTCTTACCTATGGTACAGTCTTTTATCTCTGGGTTATTTAGACATGGATTATTTATAAGTATTTAAAGCTACAGTTGTCTTGATGTTATACATTATTAATATAAATTTGCTGTGAATAGAAAACATAGTATGTGAAACTTTTGTCTTCTAGCATTTATTGAGATTTTTCTTGTTGCTCAGGATGTAGCTTATCTTGGTGGATGTTCCATGTAAACTTGAAAATGTACCTTGTACTAGTTGGGGCTAGCATTGCATGTGATAGTTAGCTTAAGATAGTGTTATTCAAAGATGCTTTCAACTTTGTGTTTTTCTTTTTTCTTTTTTTGGACTTATTGTTCTATTAGTTATGGAGAATAGGATTTTTTAATAATCTTCAAGTATGATTGTAGATTTATCAGTCTGTCTTTTTGTTTCTCCTAGGTTTTGCTTCATATATTCTGGACCTTTGTTTATAGGTTTCTAGCAGTCCCCACTCATGATGGTCTTTCTTCTTGATAATCTGTTCCTTTTCTTATTATTAAAGGTTATTTGTCTCATTTTATGTCTTCCTGGTCCACATAATTTTGTGTGGATGCTAAAACCCCAGATCTATAAATGGTACAGCATCCACTGTAGATGGAGCATACTTGAATTGTAAAGGAACCAGTGCCAACATGTGGAATTACAATTATGTGTGATTTCCTTCTTACCACTATTTCAAACCACTTGTTTCCAGCAGAGTCATCCAAATGTAGGTCCACAGGTCATTCAGGATGACTCCTGGGCCAGTGAGATGGCTCAGTGGTTTAAAGCCCTGAGGAGGAAACTTAAGGCAAGTGCTGCGACTGCTCCTTGATCCCTGGCACCACATGCTGTGTACCCCTACCCCAGAGCAGGCTGAGCCAGCCATAACACAAACAAGTAATGAGGTTTAAGAGAAATAAATAAAAAAATCTTTAAAAAAAAAGGATGTGAGGATAGTTTGTAGAAATGGAAGGTAGAAATCACTGTATCCTTTTTTATTTTTATTTTTTAATAATTTTATGACTTTTACTAAGAAATAACAATGAGACAGTTTCAAAACACATTAGTAGGACAGACACAATAATTAATACAATGCAGATTGTTGTCTTCATAGTAGTTGTTCACAGTACAAGACGCAGACATAATAACTTTTCTATGCACTATTGATACAAATATTTCTTCTCATTGAGCTAAAAGAAAGTAGTTGTATATATTTTCACTGCATCCTTTGTAATGCATGTTTTTGTAATACATGTTTGTAAGCACATATCTGTGCTAATACATGCAGTTTGGGAAATAGATGACAGACAGACAGACAGACAGATGAAGGCAAAAGAGCTATATACTGAAAATTATAAAACATGAATTAAAGAGATAAATAGAAAGATATTCATACTTACAGAGTTAAAGACTCACCATTGTCCAAATGTCCCTGTTACTCAAAACATTGCAGAGATTCAGTGTAATTTCTATAAAAATTTCAATGGTATTTTTCATAGAAATAGTAAAGCAACCCTAAATGTGTGTGAGAACACAAAGGATCTCAAATAGTTAAATCAATTTTGAGTAAGAAGAAAAAAGGGCAATATCACATTTTGTGACTATATTACAAAGCTCTAGTAGGCAAAACAGTATGATACTGATATAAAAATAGACATATAGATCAATTGAACAAAGTAGAATGCCTAGAAATAAATTTGCAAATGTATTCAGTCAACTAATCTGATAGAAAGACTCTTAAGAACTTATAATAGGGAAAGGATAATCCTGATAAATGCTATTGAGAAAATTGGGTATTACAAACAAAAATGAATTTAGATTCTTATGTCATACACAAAAATTGACGCAAAATAGATTAAAGAACAACATGTAAGACCTAAAACCATAAGCAAATCTCTTTGACATGCATCTTGGCAATGATATTTTGGATACAACACCAAATCACAGGATTCAAATCACAGGACCACAGGGCTGGGATGGTAGCTCAGTGGTCTAAGCACCTGCCTGGCAAGCACAAGGACCTGGGTTTGAGTGCTGGAACCACAAGGCACCATGCTGTGCCAACCACCAAAACTTGGCATAGTGTTACATGCCTGTGACCCCAGCTCTGAGGAGGCTGAGACAGGAGGATCACTATGAGTCTGAGTTGTGTAGCAAGACCCTGTACCAAATAAATAAATAAATCTTAAGAAAATAAAGTACAACTGCAAAAATAAAACCTGAAATCTTCTGCATGACAAAGGAAGCAATCAGCAAAATGAGAAGGCAATGCATGGAAATGGGGGGAAATTTATGTCAACTATACAGCTCATAAGTGATTAATATCCCAAGTATGTAGGATTCATTTAACTCAATAACAAGTACTTGTCAATGAATGAATAGATAAAATATATTATTCGACCTCAAAAAAGAAGGCATTTTTGTCGTTAGAGATGTGATGAACATGAAGGACATTATGTAAATAAGCCAGGCACAGAAGGACAAACAATGTATGATGTCACTTAACATGTGACATCAAAGAATAGTTCTCTTCATAGAAGCAGAGAGCAGAACAGAGGCTGCCAGGGGATGGGGGAAATAAGAAAGGTTGGTCGAAGGGTGTAAATTTGCAGTTATAAGATAAAAATGTTTCGGAGACTAAATGTACAGTAGAGAGATTACAGCTAACAATAATGTTATGCAACACTGACTAAGAATATCTTCTACTTCATGATCCTGATATGGGATTTTCCTGCATTGTCCAGACTGATTTCAAATTCCTGGGTTCAAGAAATCCTCCTGCTTGAGTCTCCAAATGGTGGGACTCCAGGCCCATGCTACTTCGCTAAGACAAGAGTGGATGCTAAGTACTACCCCTCCTTCAAAAGTAACTGATGTGATGGATCTGCCAGTGGAATTGTGGTCGTTTTTTCATAATGTATACCTATAGCAAAATATTACATTAGACATCCTGAACATACACAGACTTTGTCTTGTACCTCCATAAAGCTGAAAAAAAGGAAAGGTGAATGTGGTGCACTGACCCTGTTCCACAGTGGCCTTCTCTGGAAATTGTCCCCATTCTGAGATGAGCATGCACCTTGAGCCAATATTCGTTATCTTTTAGGATCAGAACCACCAGGCCTTTTATTTTTGTTGTGTTTTTCCGCAGATTCAACTATTTAGAATGGTATACCTTCTTTTCCCTCAGGAAAGGACTCATAAACACACATAGTTAATCTCCTGCAGGTCACCCTCAGCAACCATCTCACTCCAGGCCTATGGCCTCATGCCTCCCGGTGGGCCAGAGCATCTTCTCTGCCCTCTAGTGCATCTATTTGCAAGGTGTGAACTCCTTTGGGTGTCAGCTGAGCCGGTGTGCTGGACGAGTTCCATCTGCAGAAGGAAAGGGAACAGATCCTTGCAGCCAAGTCTGGGACTGGTTTGGATGGCTCAAAATATTGCTTCTTTCCTTTCTTCAGCTTTTGGATTCGAGCTGATTGGTGCCAGCAGCACCTTTCCCCAGTGTCCGACCCAGTCCAGGCACAGGGATATGGAAGCAGAAGGAATATTTTGTGGTTTTGAAAGCCTTGACATTCTAGAATGGTTGTGTCAGGCTGCTCCTGCCTTTACTTTTTTCAGCGGCTCTCAGTGCACCAAAAACAAAATTCAGACTCTAACGGGATGGACAAACCCACGCAGGATATCGCCCTGCAGCCCCTCAAGCTCATGTCCTGTTTCTGTGCCCTTGCTTCCTGCATTCCTGCCACCTTATCTCCTTGACGATGATGGCAGTGGCTGTCACTGATGCAACACATCAAGTTGCCAAGCATCACATTAAGGACCTGAAAGGGCTCTCATTTAATTCTCAGCACATATCTGCAAGTCATCCCTGTTGTGCTGAGGTTCGGCGGGGACCATGCTTGTCCCTCGCATCACCCAGCTAGTGTGCTGCCCTGCTGCGTCTGTGCCTAGGTCCTCTGACTGCAGACCCAGATTCCACTCAGGGCATAGCTCTTGGCAGCTCCCTCCACAAGAGGTATCCTGTTGTTTCCTTCCTTGGCCCGGCCTCCCTCCCCTTCTGCAGCTCTCCTTTATCCCTGCATCCACTCTGATCTCCAGGAGTGAGCACCTGCGTCCTTCTCACGGACAGCTTCTACCGCCTGCAGACCCTCTGAGCCTGTCCCCCCAGCAGACCGGGTGTGCAGGGAACAGATGTCTAACCCGTCCCCGGAGCCAGCTTCAGCCAGTGATTCATGGAGCAGGTTGTATCCATGTCCTAGTGCCTGCTGCGGAGACAGAGCAGTCTCAGCAGCATATCCGATCCACTCTCCAGTGGGACTGTCCTATAGCTGCCCATGGTGGCAATTAGCTCCAGCCTGCCCTCACAGCTTCTTCCTCATTGCCATCTCTCTGCTCCCTTGGTTTCCGGGGAACATCTTCTCAATAAAGTGCTGCCACCTGAAACCAGTTTAGGGTCTGCCCTTGGGGGAGCCCAGGCTAACATAACTATGGCTGAGTCATGCTTATTCTTGAGTTTCAGCCTCAATCCTAGATGTCGTGCCTATGCCTCCCAGACTTTGTTGTAACTCTTAGCTGAGTTCGGCATCTTCTTCATTATTTGTTTAAGTTACTATTACTATTAATTATTAATTATTTTGATCTGCTTCTACTGTCAGTTGTCAGCTCCTGGAGGGTAGGGACTTAGACTGTCTCCAGCACTGCAGTTTTATGCTGTCTGGCATAAAGATGGTCCATAAACAGATGCCTGCTTTTTATTAAAAAAAAAAAAAAAAAATGGCAGCACTGCCATTGAGGCCAGGGAGTGGGGATGTCACTCTTAGACATTTAAATTTTCATTTTATTTCATGTTTTAAATTTTGCTTTTGAGAGAACATCTTGCTAAGTTGCCCAGGTAGAATGTGAAATTGTGATCCTGCTTTCACTGCGCAGGTACCTGGGATTACCAGCCCCAAATATTTATTGAATAGACTGATTTCTTGGCTCACTTGCTTTATGCAAAGTGCCTTTAGTAAATCGCCATGTATGACCAAACTCGCCCCGGTGTCAGGTTCTCAGCGCACTCCACGCCCGTCTTTGTCAGGTCGGGAGGAAGACCTGGGCTGTGAGGCGGACCCAGCCCATGTACCTGCTGGCGTTCATCCCTGCGTGCCTTCCGCTGCTCTTGGAAGGTGAAGAGCTTGGGGCCCCGCCATTCTGTGCTCTCCTTGACCTCAGTTGCAGCACCGTCAAGGAGGGTTCCCTGGTGCCTACCCAACACAGCTAAGTGTCTTGACAGGACGAAGGGTGGGTGTGGGGACTCGTTTTGTGGGGGTGCTCTGTGTCCGCCTGCAGAGACAGCGAGATGCGCAGCTGTGAGTCAGGGAACTTTCTGTCCAGGTGCTTGGGGATCCTGGAGAGTGAGGACAAACCAGCTTCTTTATGGCCCAGGCATTCCTCAAGTTCTAATAAGCAGACATTTTCGGAAGCCAGAAGTTCTTTGGAAGCCTCTTGGCGCTTATTTCCGCCAGTACATGGATTCAATTTCAGGCCCTGCGGCACCCTCTCTCCTGGGATTATCTCCCTCAGGTTTCTAGGTCAGGATGAAATCGATAGTTTTTACATTAAAGAAAAAGAAGGAAGAGAATGAAGGAGCCTGAGAAAGGCCTCAGCCCTTCAGTCCCTTTATCCCAGCAGGATTCCCTGAGAGCTATCCCTGCAGAGGCTGCCTCACTGTCCCTAGGTGGCCAAGGGCCTTGTAAAAAAAATGTCACCCAGAGTTTCACTCTTTCCTAAAATGGTTGATTGATCCCACATTTGACTCTTTTGACCCAGATATTATTCATCTAACCTTACAAACGACCAAGATTCCAATTATTTTCTTTTTTTATTTGTTAAAGAGAGTAGAAAAAATCATTAGAAGTGATTCAGAATTTCACTAAACAAAATTATGGGAATTCAACAATGGTTGTCGTCCTACAGGTTGTTGTCTTCAAGTTAGTTGTTCAGATTACAAGATATAAGCATGTAAAATTGGTTAAAAAAATAAAAAGAAAGCAAAAAAGATTAAGCATTAACTGCTCCTTTCTCTAGACCAGTAGCAATCAGGGGTACAATTATGCGAGCTCTCCTATGTATATACATATGTATTCCTTTTTCCCTTCTTTCTTTCTTTTCTCCTTTCCATTATATGCATTATTCCTTTCCCTTCGAATAGTTTCTCTTTCTCTTTCACAATATTTGCTGTGCCTTTCATGTTTTACTTAAACTAGGGGGTAAAATACAATATTTATACATGAGGGTCTGATTTATTTCACTTATGAATATGATCTCTAGTTGCATCCATTTACCATAAAATCCTTGAATTTATCTCTTTTAATAGCTAGGTAGTACTCCATTGTGTAGAAATACCACATCTTTTTTTATCTATTCCTTAGTTGGTAGGCATTTGGGTTGTTTCTAAAAGTTAGCTATAACAAATTGCACAGCTATAAATATGGGTGCACATATATCACTGTGCTATGATGTTTTACCCCAGAAAGACAGGCTGTTTGAAGAAGTCAACCAATAACAAATGCTGGAGGGGCTACGGCTTACAAGGAACTCTTCTTTGTTTGTGGTCATGCAGACTGGTACAATCACTATGAAAAGCAGTGTGGAGATTCCTAAAAAAGTAGGATTAGAAGTCACACTCAGCCCAACTATTCCCTCCTGGGTATTTTTATAGAAGAACTGAAAACATTGAGTTATTTTCTTATACAAATATTCTCTTCCAGAAGGTGGAGGGAGACATAGGTGGGAGTCTGACAGAGACAGAGAAGAGACAGAGACAGAGACAGAGACAGAAAGAAGAAAAATGACATTTGTGGACTTTGATTAGAGCAAGGACCCGGTGAGCATAGTTCTCTGTCTTCATGGATGTGACTGCTAGCCTGAGGTCTTGGATTCTCTTAGCACAAAGGCTCTAGCTTCTAGGACAGATGAGACAGTACTGTCACCAGGTGTTTCAAAATCTAGCCTTTGTCACAGTGCCTTTGACAGAACTCTCAATACTCTGCAAACTCTTCGATGATAAAGCATTCATCCACTCATACCTTTAGTCAGGCAATTATTTCTCCACATGTGTTCATCGTATTTTGTGTTGAAGGGGATAGTGAGGAAGAAGGCAGGCAAATCCCTGCGCTCGCCCTTGGCAGGGTAGAACCTCTGTGAGCCCATAAGATATCTTCTACTAATTAGGAAAAGACATCTCTGCCTTCCTGAAGATACAACCCACAGCACAGGGCAAAATGGGCAGGGAGAGGCTTCTCTTTCTACCAAGCACCTTTGGGCCATGAACAACCCGAGCAACCATTCTTGACGACCCTGATGGACACCTGTGAGCCTTAAAGAAATCTTTGCCTGTGTAGCCATTTGTTTGTAATCCTGATATCTATTAATAGAAGGAAACACATAATGTACACTAATTAAGTGGTGCCTCTGACATAAAGGAATCTGGGACAATTGCTTCTGAAGGCCAATTGAGGGGAGACCAGGTCAAGAGGAGAAAAAAGTGTGTCTGACTGCAAAGGCCTCTGTGCACCTCTCCCTGCAGTGCATGTGGTGGGGAAGGATGTGGGTCAACCTCGGGATGGAGAGTACATTATGATTTAACACTTCTGGCCTAAAATTTATGAGCAGTCAGTTTTCTTTTTCTCTCTGCTTTTAAACATGTACTGTGGAATATCAAATAACATGCTTTAAAAGACTGAGTCTGGGGCTAATAATAACATACAGTATTTGCTTTTATAATCATCATTATTATGTAATCATTATAAAATTATAATGATTGTGTTTTTATGATCATTGCATTGTTCTACATAGATAAATTATCTTGTATTCAAGCCTGTTACTGAATAGATTATGATAGGAAAAAAGGAATTATTTTCAGACTCAGATCTGCGTTTGACCCAGTTCTGTGACTGGCTAAGGATGCTGTCTTGGGCACATCACTTCAATACCTTCATGCCTCACTTTACGTGTTATAAAAGAGCAGTGCCGATCTCTGCCTTTTGAGGAATAGTGGGAGATTAAATGAGATAATCCTGCGTCATTCCTGTTCTAACGTGGAAAAGTACCAGACACTGACTGGGGAGACAAGACAGTTCTAGGTATATCAGCAGTGAGAGGCCAAGAGAGAGCCATCATATAGGTCCTGAGAGGTTCTTGTTCCCAATTTATGGCTGGAGCAGGCTGGGACACATCAGCCTGGGCTAGTTCCCTGCTGAACAGTTATTGTACCTTCCTCTCACCTTCTTCTTCTTTTTCTTCCTCCTCATCTTCTTCCTCCTCCTCCTCTCCTTCCCTTCTTCTTCCCTATCTCCTCCTCCTCCTCTTCCTCTTCCTCTTCCTCTTCTTTTACTTCTACTTCTTCTTCTTCTTCTTCTTCTTCTTCTTCTTCTTCTTCTTCTTCTTCTTCTTCTTCTTCTTCTTCTTCTTCTTCTTCTTCTTCTTCTTCTTCTTCTTCTTCTTCTTCTTCTTCTTCTTCTTCTATATATTTGGTGCAAGGTTTCATTATGCATCTCAAACTCATAGTGATCCTCCTGTTTTCAGCCTCCAGCAGTGAGATTACAGGTATGTGCCACCATACCCAGTTTCATGGCCAGCTCAGTGTGCCTGGGGGAGGGGCTGCCAAGGCCTATGGGACCAAGAATTGAACCCCAGTCCCTGCAGATGCTTAGCTTGCTGAGCTATTTCTCTGGCCCTGTCGTCTTCTTAACCATGTTCTTCATGGAATTTTTCCCCCCATTTGAACAGGGCATGCATTGAGTCAACATGTGCCTTGGGAGTGGCTCTTATGTCTATACTTACAGTATTAATTTAATTCTAAATATGGATCCATATGCTTCTAAAACTCACTATCTTGGAACTCCTTGAAGTGAAAATAATAAATTGAGAAACATTCCTCTCATCATGGTCTGCTGTGTATTTACAAGGCAGAGTGACCTCTAGCTCAAAACCAGTAGGAACTTCAGAGAACCATTCCTGGAGCTGAGTTTACCAAAGCAGCAAGAGTCATGAGTACACCGTGGCCTGCTTACCAACCAGTCTCAGGTACAAGTAGAAACCTGCTGGAGATTTGTGTGCAGGAATACAGGTTAGTGGTTGAACCATCCCTACAAAGCTCACAGAGGTGGGGACTGTAGGGTTCTGTTGGTCTTACTGCAGATGGTTCTACCCCGGTGTCTTAGTTACTTTTTCTTTCATTCCTGGGACAAATACCCGACACCCAAAATGAAGGAAGGAGAGTTTTATTTAGCTCACAGGCACTGGAGGTTTCAGTCTGCATTCAGCTGGCTCCAAGGCTGAGTGGCACGTGGCAGAGAGCAGCAGTTCATGGCAGTGGAACAGCAACAATATGGTGACAGAGGTAGCCAACCAAACAGGGCAGCAGAGCAACAGCACTAGTCTGTCTCTCTGTCTCTCTTTAAATTACACCAGGCTCTCTGCCTTAGCCTATCTGCCTCGGGCCACACCTATAATTCCCAGCAGTACTCAGGCCATAATCTCATCAGTATTAAAACATATAATCCCAGTGGATCATGGATCAAGTCTCAAACTCTAGAAGTCCCTGTCCCATGACTCATGAGGTTTTGGAGGGACAACTAGACATAAACCATAACACCCAGGGAGACACGGCAGTACGAGCAAGAAAGATAGACAAGACAAAAAGCTGGGCTAGGTGGTCTCCAGTCTGCCTGGTGGGCAATGCACACAAAAACGATTCTTTATTTATACTTCTGCAAAGTTTGCACCACATGACACAAGGCTGCCCAGCGACGACTAGCTGACCTGAACCAGACAGGCTGTTTTTCTCAACAGGATGTTTTCCTCAGCCCTGGGATAGGTTGTTTGCTTTAGGCACTGAGGCCTAGTCCTACCTGCACACACTTGATCAATTTCCTGGCTTCCTGCGGCTCCCAACATATCCCCCTTTTTCGTATTATTTTGTCAAAGATGAATGTTTCATTGCAGTTGGAGAAGCTGTATTTGGAGAAGTTTTTAAAGGATCTTTTTATATTTGATGTCAGTCCAATGATTGTAGGTACTTGAACTCAATATAACCAACCCCATATAGTCCAACAGTCAACAATGGAAGCATGTTTTTTGTATGGCTGGTAATTGTCAATTATAGTTCAGTTGAACCTTTTACAGAAGAGCATATTAATATGGCATCATTTTTATATCTCATAGCTATACTTTTCTGCTGGATGGTTAAGACCAAGTTAAAGCAAGAACTGTATAAATACGAGCATAATTTTTGTTATTTGACAAGATCAGCCCAGTCTCCTCAGGATTTATCTTGGAACCATGTACAGCACATTGTAGATCTTCTGTCAGTGTCAACCATTTGGATGAGTCACAGCCATTGCTTAATCAATTTGCTCTCTATAAGAGCGTGAGAGATTATTTTTTTTCTAGGTGACTCTCCTTAGGCACACTACACGTCGATCACATTCCTCTGTGGCTGCATGATCTTCTTGTCACAGCAGAGGTTCTCTTATGTCCTGAGTCTTTACTGACCTTGAGGGGCTAGGGCCAAAATACTGGTTATCCTTTTAGCCCATCCATTTCTCTAACTTCTGGTCTGCAAACCTTAGTTTTTAAACATCCAGAAGAAAAGTTTAATGACATTACTCTCTAACAGAGGCAGTAACTTAACATTATTATCTATCTGAATATTAAACACCTAACAAACAACAATTATACAATTTTACACAAAATTTTTGAAATCAAATCTTATATAACATTGTAGCAGGCCATTCTTATGACATTTTATGACATGCTTACATTTCTGTTTTAACATAACTTCTCCAACCAATCTTCTTTATCTAATACGTATAAATTTTTAACCTAATTATCCTTAAATGAGACATATCACGAAGCGTTTTCTTCTTTTCCCCCCATTTTTTAAAATTTGAAAGTCTTATCACAATAAGCAATCCTTGTTTAACATTGTAGAAGGCCTATACACTTGGAATCATGGATACATTTAGGACATCATGAGATTAACAATAGTGAGTTACCATGTACATGTGCAAACCTTTGTTTCTTAATTTAGTCGAATGCCAAAACCATTTTTTTAGGAGAAAACCCAACTGTATCTTTTTTATTTTATTTTTTATTTTTTTTTTTTTTATTTTTTTTCCAATTCTTTTATTGTTTAAATTTAACAATGGTTATATTACATATTTTCATCATCGGATCAGTTTAGATTAATACATATAGGTATATAAGATTGAT
>PVJA010038190.1:0-19882 GCA_004027025.1 Myocastor coypus
AGCACCACATGTCACACCAGCCCTGTGGAAGCTGAAAGCAGGAGAATAACCACAAGTCCAAGGTGTGTAGTGAGACCCTGCAATAACCACAAATACATTTAAAAAAAAAAAAAAGGCCAGTGCTGCTGATGTATGGGCTACACTTTGAGATGCCAGGATTAAGAAGGAACCTCAGAGTGAAGAAGACAGAAGTATACATATTTGAATAAGTTTTCCTAGGAGTCTGACACTAGATAAATCAGTGAAAGAGGTGGTGCTGAGGTACATTCCCTCCTATCAGGGGCCAGGGAGATAGCTCCATGGCATAAGTGCCTGCCTGGCAAGTGCAAGGTCGTGAGTTTGAACCCCACAAAAAAAAAAAAAAAAATGCCCTCCTATTGTACAGGGATCTTTGCTCTGGGTTCATCATGTTCCAAGCCAGAGGAATCCTTAGGAAGGCAATGTATCCCAGAGACTCATTTGACTTGTTATGAAGTTTAAAGACAGAAAAAATAATGTTCCAATAATTTGCAGAAATGGAGGTGAGGGTCCTGGGTGTAAAAGCAGCATGGCATGAAATTGTAGTCCTAGTGACAGCAGTTTTGACAAGTTCCATTATTGGTATCACTAATTTTTCCGCTTTGCTACTTCCTTTAGAAGTTAACATCAATCAAAATCCAGAATGACAAGATGCGCACTGGAAACCTTCCAGCCAACATGAAGAAGAACCGGGTTTTACAGATTATTCCATGTAAGAGCCTTCTCCCTACCCAAAAGCTGTATTGCCCTATCCACCAGCCTTCCCCTCAGCTTTTACTTTTCATACACTAAGTAATGATTGGATTGGAGACAAGAATCATGGTATTATAGCTGGGTGTGGTGGCACACACCTGTAATCCCAGCACTCAGGAGTTGAGGCAGAAGGATCGCTGTGAATTAGAGGCCTACCGGGGCTACATAGTGAGTTCAAAGCCAGCCTGAACTACAGAGTTAGAACCTGTCTCACAAAAAAAGAAAGAAGAGGGCCAGCAAGATAACTCAGCAGACTAAGCGCCTGTCAGGCAAGTGCAGGGACCAAAGTTTGGTCTCTGGCACACTGAGCTGACAAACAAGCCTGGGCATGGGGGTGCACATCTGTAATCAAAGCATTAGGGAGACTGAAAACAGGAGGATCACCTGAATCCAAGCTGCATAGCGAGACCCTATACCAAGAAAGAGGGGGGGAGGGAGGAGGGAGATAGGGGGGGAAAGAAAAGGACTGGGGAGATAGCTCAGTAGAATAAACATGAGACCCTATAACAAGAAAGAAAGGGAAGGGAAGGGGAGGGGAGGGAGGAAAGAAAGGAAGGAAAAAAAGGAAAGAACAGGACTAAAAGCCAAAGGCTTTCTCCTAGAGTAGTAATGTACATATCCTTGCACAGCAGAGATTATATCTGCCCACAGCCTGTGCAGGAACAATGGAGAAAAAGAACATGCTGGCAAGGGTACTGGTCAGTTTTTCTATTGCTGAACAAGATACCTAACATCCACAATGTAAAAGGGGAGATTTTGGTTTCAATCCATGGTCAGCTGGCTCCAAGACAGAAACATCATAGCTGAAGGATGCAGTTAGCAAAGCTGCTTCATTGGCAGCTGGAGCAGAGCAGAAGAGTGCTAAAGATCAAGGGGCCAGGACCCAGATACAGTACCCAGGGTCACACTTCATGCTCTACCCAGACACATCCAGAAGTGTGCTACTAATCTTAGTGTCAGCTCTAAAGCCAGTCAAGTGACGACCCATCTGAATTGTCCTATCAAGCTACAAGCTACTGTCCTTTTTGCAGATGAGTTCAACAGAGTGATCATTCCAGTTAAGCGAGGTGAAGAGAACACAGACTATGTGAATGCATCCTTCATTGATGTGAGTGATGTTTGGGTCCCCTGAGCTCCAACACCCCATGGAAATTCCCTAGGACTTACAGTGCCTCCCTCACATGGCCTGTTTGGGAGGATCTTTGAATGTCAGTAGCTACTAAGCTGATACCTGGCCAGCATGCTCACTACATCTGTCCAGCCCCAATGAACAGAAGGTGGGAGAAACAGTGTGCACCAGTGTGATACTTAGGGGGAAAGTTCATGACACAAGCACAGCCCAGAGTTGATGAAATGTGTAGGATCTCTCCAATTCCTGACTACTCATCCTAGCTCTAGCACCCCTTTTCATTCCCCAGAGTGTGATCCTTGGCCAGAAGGTAACTCTGCTTCAAAGAGGTTTGCCACCAAGCAGCCCACCTCTTTCTAGGTCCTGTCTCAGTGCCTCCCAGACAGATTTCTCTTTTCCACTCACCCCTCCCTGATTAAACCATACTCACCCCTGTGATTATGCTGGCCTGTGTAGGGTTACCGGCAGAAGGACTCCTATATCGCTAGCCAAGGCCCTCTTCTCCACACAATTGAGGACTTCTGGCGAATGATCTGGGAGTGGAAATCCTGTTCTATTGTGATGCTAACAGAACTAGAGGAGAGAGGCCAGGTGAGTTGGGTAAGGTCCTGGACTGTGGAAAGGCAGTGGTGAAAGGGGATGGGGGAGATACTTGAGAAAGGGTGAACATTTTAAAAAGCTATTTTCAGGCAGTATCAGCCAGACAGTTGATATTTGAACAGTCATAACCTTCTTTTAAGACCAATAAAACCTATGTGGTGTGAGCCTCCATTCAGTTCCTTGACAGTTCCCACACTTTCCCTGTTGTGTATCCAGCCCATCTGTGCACACATCCCATTTTCCACGCTGCCCAGGCAGGCAGAGCCGGGAAAGGAGGGCTGTGATTCAGACTAAGGTTGCTTCTCTGTTGGCTACACAGAAAAAAAATGATAGAATTTGAGAAATAATAAAAGCAAGCAACCAAAAAACCAAAAAAAACAAGTCAATCTTAGCGATGTAGATATGAGGCATCTTTGGGGGCTCGGTGGGATGGCTTAGTGGTCTAAAGCGCCTGCTTGGGAAAGCTTGGGTGGCTTCAGGGACCGCAGTTCGATCCCCGGCACCACATGCTGCGCAGGCCCTGCCCTCGGGGCAGTTTGAGCCGGCCATAAAAATGAGTGAATAAACAAATAAAGGTTCCGAAACAAGAAAAATAAAATAAAAGCAAGCAAGTTACAACTTCACTGACAAAGAAAAACCTTTTAGCCTTAAGTACTAGAGATGTTGCATATGTACCTTCACTCACTGAGTAATTGAGGGAAGGAAGTTAGAGGAGAGGCTGGGCTGGATGCCTAGGCAGCCATGCTTCTCAGGCTTGATGAAGAACTCTTGGAGAAAATCACCCTCAAGTGGATTGAAACTTAGCACTGCTAGGGCTCAGGCCTCACAGCCTCCTAGGTCAGCTCCCACTTCCTCTTGCTCATACCCTCTGCTGCTCTCTTGCCCACATAGGGCTAAGCTGAAGTTCTCATGGCTTCAACATCTGTCTTCACTCCTAGCCAAAAAAACTGTAGTCAGTATTGGAGGGAAACAGTGGTAGCAGAATCATTACTCCACAGTGTGCAACATCTAGTCCGGGTGAACCTTAATTAGGATTTTTTAAAAAAACTTTTGAACACAAGATCCTGAGTTCAGTCCCATCCAAAAGATAAAAGAATAGTTTTTTTTTTTTTTTTTTGGTCTTTTTGAGACAAGGTTTTGCTATGCAGTTCAGACTGACCTTGAGCTCACTTTTGTAGCCCAGGCTGGTCTCAAACTCACATTGATCCTCCTGCCTCAGCCTCCCAAGTGCTGGGATTACAGGCATGCGCCACCATACCCAGCCCAGAAATAGTTCTTATTTCAGGGGCTAGGGAGATAGCTCAGTAGAATGAGCACTAGCCTGGTAAGCACAAGGGCCTGAGTTCAATCCCTGGTTCCACAAAAAAAAAAAAAAAAAAAGTTTTGTAGTTGAAGAATGGGGAATGTACCCAAAGTCCCACGGGCATCCACAGGACTCCTAATGGACACAGATGGGAAAGTACAGATCTCTGACATTTCAGGGGCTGGGGAGATAGCTCCATGGCTCTAGTGCCTGCCTGGCAAGTACAAGGTCATGAGTTTGAACCCTGGTCCCACAAAAAAAAAAAAGAGCTCACTGTCATTTATAAAGGGGTTACTAAATGATCACCCATAGGAAAAAAGCAAGCATCACAAAAATTGATGTGTATGTAGGTTTATTGGCCATTTTTATATTTCTTTATTTCTAATCAAATTTTGTTGGTACATTTTTTTTTTCAAAACATGTTAGTAGGACAGCCACAATAATTAATACAATGTATATTGTTGTCTTCAAAGTAATTGTTCAGAGTACAAGATGTAGACATGACAACTTTTTTAAACACTAAGTACAAATTTTTTCATTGATTATTGGTACCTTTTAGATATAATGATCACATTCATCATAGAGAATTAGTATCTGTACATATTGTTTGTTTTTTCCCCATTCCCCTACCTTCCCTTCAACCCTTTTCCTATCCCCATTTGCAAAAGCTTTGTTTCCATGTTAAGTTTACTTTTTTTTTTTTGTCTTTTTGAGACAGGATCTCGATATACAGTTCAGACTGGCCTTGAGCTCACTTTTGTAGTATAGGCTGGTCTCGAACTCGCACTGATCCTCCTGCCTCAGCCTCCCAAGTATTGGGATTACAGGTGTGCGCCACCACACCCGGCTAAGTTTACTTTTAATAATGAACTTATTAGACTATAAAACTGCCAGTGATTTTTTTGTACTTAAAGTTTCTAATGTGCATATGAACATATGTATTGAGTTTATCTTTGTTTTTGTTGTTTTCTTTTGTGGAGCTTGAACTCAGGTCCTTGCTCTTTGCCAGGCAGGCACTTATTCCACTGAGCTATCTCGCTGGCCCAAGAGAACTTCTAAATTGCCAGTAGTGTACTTTAGACTTCTCTACCCATAGTTCTATAGAATCATGTAACTTTTTTTTGTTTTATTTACATGTTCATGCCTTGACTTTTTCTACAGACACTGAACAAATTCATTTACCAATACTTGCTGAGAGCCTACTATATACCAAGCATCCTACCAGATCCCAAGAATACTTAAAGAGAGACAGCCCCTCCCCATAAGGAGCTGAGAGGGTATTGAGCCAGGGTTAGGTGGTAAGCCATGTCTGCCCTCTTAGCAAACACAGAAGTGTGAGTGAAGGCAATTTTAAGGTACTATCATAAATGAAAGATCAAAGTCAAAGGGAGAAGTGAGGGCTGGCCAGATAGCTCAACCAATTAAAGTGTCTACCTAGGCAGATGCAGAGACTGGAGTTCAATCCCTGGCGTGCTATGCCATCTCTACCCCAGAGGCACGCTGACCCTCTATTCAGATTGGGCATGGAGGCATGTGCCTGTAATCCCAGTACTTGGGAGGCAGAAAAACAGGAAGATCCCTGAAAATCTGATCTATGTAGTGAGAACCTATAAACCCTGTACTAAATACATTTTTAAAAAAATTTTTGAAGGATGCCATGGCACTATGGTTGGAGTTCACCTTTTTATAAACAGCAATAAAATGTGTAAACTGTGCATAGTGATGCCTGCCTATAATCCCAGCACTTGGGAAACTGAGGCAGGAGGGTCACCATGAAGTTAAGACCATCCTGAGTTACATAGTGAGTTCAAGGCCAACTTCGAATTCATAGCAAGACATCAAAATAATAATATAATAATAATAATAATAATAATAATAATAATGGAAATATCTGGAAAACAGGGAGGAATTTGAACAAAGGCAGTCACCTCTCCTCACACCTAGTTGAATGTTGATATTACAATGAAAAGGTAGACCCTGTCATAGCATAAACTGAACTGTAAACAAGCAACACAGTGGTGATTAACTGATAGTCTTTGCTTAATTAAAATCACACATTGATTATAATCACGTTAGATAATGTGGTCTGAGTTTTGAACACCCTGAGATAAAGTATATCGGGATAAACACAGCTTTGCTGAGTGAGGGCTCAAGCTGCCTGTGGGTAGAGGTGCCACCACCACACTTAGTGTTCTAATTCTTCCCTCTCCCACTTGTTCCCCAGGAGAAGTGTGCCCAGTACTGGCCATCAGATGGTCTGGTGTCCTATGGAGATATCACAGTGGAACTGAAAAAAGAGGAGGAATGTGAGAGCTATACCGTCCGAGACCTCCTTGTCACCAACACCAGAGTAAGAGGGCTGTGGGTGGGAACCTTCCCAAGAGGAAGCAGAACTGCCTGTCCTAACCCCTTCCTTTGCAGGAAAACAAGAGCCGGCAGATCCGACAGTTCCACTTCCACGGCTGGCCTGAAGTGGGCATCCCCGGTGACGGGAAGGGCATGATCAGCATCATTGCAGCCGTGCAGAAGCAGCAGCAGCAGTCTGGAAACCACCCCATCACTGTGCACTGCAGGTACCACATACCCGAGGGTCACAGTGAGCATGTGTCTGACCATGAAAAAAGGACAGAATGATGAGCACGTGGCAGTCAAGTTTGATGGTTAAGTCAGGACTGGACAATCAGTCTTCAGATTTGAACCTAGCATATTAATTAAGTACTGGGGAGCTCGTAACATTGCTGGGAACCAGGCATGTTGGCACACACCTGAAATCTAAATACATGGAAGGCTAAAGCAGAAGGATCACAAGCTCAAGCCCTGCCTTGGCAACTGCAATTTAATAAGAACCTGTTTGAAAATTTTAAAATTGCACAGGGCTGGGGATATAGCTCAGTGAGAAGGCCCTACACTCAATTCCTAGTACATCAGTCAGTCAATCAGATCACTAAAGAACAACCATATAGTGAGTGTTGATAGAAACACAGATATGGAAAAAGCAGAAAAAGAGCCAAGTATGGTGGTGCACACCTATAGTCCCAACGGTGTGGGACATGGAGGCAGGAGTATCGTGAGTTTGAACACAGCCTAGACATCTTAGTGACTGAGCAAGAACTTTTCTGAAATTACAGAAGGGGCTTGGGGTGTAGTTAAATGCAAAGACACAGATTTAGTCCCAAGTACTACCAAAATAAAAAGAAAAATAGGGGCTTGTCAGGTAGCTCAGTTGGTTCAAGCACAAGATTCAGCAAAGTCTCTCAGGTGCTGGGGACTGTGGTTTGATTCCCACCTCCTCATGGAGCATGAGATGTGCTCTTAAGGCAGCCTCAGCCAGCCAAAAAAAAAAAAAAAGTAGTAAGAAAAATAGAAGAGCCAGGAATGCCTCCCAGGTTTGAGCCTGGGTTACTGATCACTGTTGATGAAGTAACAGAAGAAAGATGATAAGAAGGCTTATTTGGAGGAAGAAGGTAAATTTTGTTTGGGGTGTGTTGAGATTACATTTTTATTTTTAAAAAAATTATCCTGAGTTTTTCTTAATAAATTTTCTGGCTGGCAAGATAGCTCAGTGATCTAAAGTGTCTGTTTAGGCAAGCTGAGGGAACCGCAGAGACTACAGTTCAATACCTGGCACCACGTGCTGCACCAGCCCCACCCCCAGGACAGGCTGAGCCAGCTGTAAGTTAAATAAGTAAAGTTTAAAAAATTAAAAGGAGATCTTTTTTAAAAAAGAATAAATTTTCTCAGGTTTGTTACACCATTCAATTGCTCTTCTTGTAGCTTCTCTCAAGCTCATTCCAGCTGTACCCACTCTCTCCCTACACCTGCCCCATTGGGCTGCCTGAGGCCTCCAGCCTCCTGAAGCTAGTGATCACCTTGTCTATACCTGACTCCCTCCTCATAGGTTTTTTCTTTCCTGTGTTCAGTGCTGCTCTTTCCCATCTGTGGTCCAGGTCCCCATATTTGAACCCCTTGTCTATCAACAGACAGTGCCCCTTACCAGCCTCCTGGCTTTGATAGCAACTCTCAATCTTTGTGTGTGTGTGTGTGTGTGTGTGTGTGTGTGTGTGTGTGTGTGTGACACTAGGGATTGAACTCAGGCCCTTGCACTTGCCAGGCAATACTGAGCTATCTCCCCAGCCCCACAACTCTCAATCTTTTATCACCAGCTCAGGGCTGGGGAGATAGCTGTGTGGCACAAGTACCTGCCTGGGAAGTGCAACATTGTGAGTTTGAACCCCAGTCCCACCAGAAAGAAAAAAAAAAAATTTAGAGGATTTGAGCCTGGGCAAATAGCTCAGTAGAAAGGTCCTGAGTTCAGTCTCCAGTACCACAAAAAAGAAAAAGAGCAAGCCAGGTCCTCAAGGACCTGGTGGGGCCTCCTGCTGTTTCCTGGATCACAAGGGCCTGGCCTCAAGCCCCGTTATCACCAGCTTACCCTGCCCTCTAAACTCTAGGTTTAGGTGTGCAGTCACCTCCTCAGTATTTCCATGTGACTCTCCAATGGCCATATTCAGTGTAGGATTCAAATGAGAACTCCTCCTAATGCATCCTTCCAAGCCTGAAGTTCCCACAGCTGTCCTTAGATCTCTAAGTGGTATTTTCTTTATCCATCTAACTCCATGGAGAAGCCTGGGAATTACCCTGTTCTGTTTCTCTCACACATCACATCTAATCCATTAGATGCTCTACCTGCATATAATCTCAGAAGTTGAGTATTTCTCACTGCCTCCCCCTTGCCTACTCTGTCCAAGCCACCTGCCCTTCCCAGTAATTGTGCCAGCTTCCTGTCTTGTCTCCTTGCTCCCACCTTCCCTGCCATTGGTCTCAACACAGCAGCCTGAAAGAGCCTTGGAAACGTTTGTCAGACCAAAGCCACATCACTCCTTCACATAGACTCTCACCATGATTGGAGGGCTCACTGCCAAGGCAGCCAGGGAGGTGCACTAGGGACTGACATTCTCCTGGGGCTCCGACCTCACCTGCACCTCCTGCCTGCCACACATTGAGCTATGTGGGCTTCAGCATCATTGGGACCCTTCTACCTTGGGTCTGAGAGGCCCATTCCTAGATAGCTATAGGACTTCTACCCACCTTCCTGGCACCTCTGCTCTCTTAGCACCCCATTAGAGAGCCTTCCCTGGGCACCCTGCTTGAAACTCTTGTCTTTTTCCTCTCTTTACTGCTCATATTATTATATGAGGAGAGTGCTAAGCCTCAGAGCCTCCTGCCATCAAGCAGGCACTCAGAATCCTGTAACAGGATCCTCTGATAACACAGGACAAGGTAAATAATGTCAGGGTGGGAGTACAGGTTCCCTCAACTTAGGAAGATCAGAGGCATGGAAAAGAACCAGTAGAAAATTTTCAGTACCAAGGATTGAACTCAGGACCTATTGCTTGCCAGTCAGGTGCTTAGTCTACTGAGCTATTTCCCTAGCCCTCCTAAAAGAATCAGTAGATACACACCATTGCAGACAACTTGTCAGAGACAGGGAAGAGTGGACCCACATTTGAATCACCAGTGTCAGGGCAACCCAGGTATCTTGGTAGGTAGAAGGCAAGGGCTAATGGGTTTTGGTTTGGGGGAGTTTTTTAGATGAGGCCTTACTATGGAGCTCAGATTGACCTTGAATTTGCTATGTAGTCCAGGCTAACCTCAAATTTTCAGAGATCTTCCTGCCTCAACCTCCCGTGTGCTAGGATTGCAGGCATGCACCACCATGCCCAGCAAGGGCTAATGTTGGAGTTGTTGCCATGGCCCCACTGGCAGAGATTAGATGCAGGGTGCCATGCAGACAGGGGTCCCAGAGCTGTGCTGTCACTGGGCTCCTCCAGGCCAAGGGGGCATAGCTGAGCATGGGCTCCTGCCCCACCCCATGTTCTCGCTTGACAATTCTGTGGCTCAAACACTCCCGTGGCCCCAACCCCTCCTGTGTCTGCACCCTACTGCACTCACTTACCCCTCAGCATAGAATATCTAGTAGTAAAATGTCTGCTCTGTTTCAGTGCTGGGGCAGGACGAACTGGGACCTTCTGTGCCCTGAGCACAGTCCTGGAGCGTGTGAAAGCAGAGGGGATTTTGGATGTCTTCCAAACTGTCAAGAGTCTACGGCTACAGAGGCCACACATGGTCCAGACACTGGTATGCTATGTCCTTGACTTTGCCACCACCATCTGCACCCTTTCTCAACCAGGGAGGCTTGAGAGGGCCTACCCAACAGTCAGAAGACTGATGGACTACAGACCCACCCTTTTCTGAGACCCAGACAGACAGGAAGTACCTTGGGAGGCAGGAAAGATCCCACTAGGAGGATGGCCTGTGTCACACCAAAGGGTCTGTGACAAGATACAAGAGGTTGTTACATCTGTATTTTACTTGTGTCTGGGGGAAAGGGCAGGAGGTCTTGTCCTTGTTCTATTTAACTCCCTGTTAAGGTCTACCTCTTAATAGTCTGAACATGCAGACTATTCAAGTTTTTCTGAATCTTGTGGAACTAGAAATGTTTGAAAGTTAAATTTTAGGAGGTTTGACAAAAAATTGAGGCTTTGAGAAGCAGAGCACACCCTAAACTGGCAGCCCTGGTGCAGGCTGGGCCGCAGTCCAGATTCCCCATTTCCTGGCTCAGCACACGCATAGCTGACCCTGCAGGACCCAAGGCTGTCTTGTCCAGCCAACTCTGCAGAAGATCCACTGCACTCTCAGCAAAACTGTGGGAACTTTGGCAGGCAGATCAGGGCCCTGGGTGGATTCTGCATTCATTCATTTTCCTCAGTAACCTTGGCATTCTTCCTGGCCTCTACTCTCCAGGAACAGTATGAGTTCTGCTACAAGGTGGTGCAAGAATACATTGACGCCTTCTCAGACTATGCCAACTTCAAGTAACAGGCGACAAGCCCACGGGCAGGAGGATTGCCTTTAATATTTTGTAATATTTTGTTTTGTTAATATACCCAAAATTGTGTATATATCTTATAACTGTTTTAGAAATTGGTACATAGGCTTCTATTACCTATTAGGTGGAGATTTTATATGTAAATGTGTTAGCACTGATAGTCCTTTTTCCAATGTTTTATTGGGGAATTAAATAGTGTGATGTTTGGATTGATATCATGAAATCCTCGGCCTGGGTATTGGGCTGAATTGTCTTTTGGTTTAAACATCTTTTCCTAAAGAAGATAAACACAAAACCCATTCCCGATAGCTTGGTACCAACTAAGAAAAAAGCACAAAAGTTCTGAGAGCTCCCGAGGAAATGGCTGTCCCAGTATCCCTATGTAGGCCTGTTGCCTCCCTGCACTGTAAATATCCCTGCCCTCGCTGGCCTATCCACTTCTCCCACTGTCTACATCCCAGCAGCCCCCTGTGGGGAGTAATGGAACCAGAGTGGTATCTCTGGCAGCACACTAGGGATTATCAGATAATAAAGTTTTGACTCCCTAAGGAAATGTCTCTCCCTGTGTCTGGGGTGGGACAGCCAGACAAGGCTTCGGCTCTTCTAGGCCACTTTTGACCCTGCTGTTGCTGCTGTCTCTGGGTGCCCTGGCTCCTCTTCGAGCACAGCTCTTCTATGTCTACATATTCTAAAGATTCCTCTTACCTTTCTCAGCACATCTTTGGTGTGGTGTGGCCCCCTACCAGCCATACTCACTGGATACAGAAGGAGGTTCCACTAAGGGACTCTCAGAAAGAGACTCTGGCCAGTGTGACCTCCCCAGCCTCTGGTGCTTTGCTCCAGAGCAATCTAGGTTGTATCACTCCATCCAGAACACATTTTTACATCCACACTGACTGATTCAGTAACCCCATTTTCTTCTGGATGTGTCCTCAATTGCAGGACAATGTGAAAGTCTTGCAGATCCAGAAGCCAACATGATGAGAGTCTTAGATGTCTACTTAGTGTGAGTCTTATATCCCAACTTGGTCTTATGTCTGACATGTTTGACAGAAACATGGAACTTTTGTATGTGGGGGGTACTAAGAATCAAACTCAGGTCCTCACATTTGCCAGGCAGACACTGTGCCACTGAGCTATAAGCCGTGTCCAACATAGAACTTTTGTGTCCTACAGGAGGTGGATATTCATTTATTCTTGGTAAGGCACTCTTCCTGGCCAAGTACCAACATCCTTACACTTCTAGTCCTAGGTCCCCAAGAGTGAAATTCTCATTCCAATTTAGCATAGGAAAAGAGCATGGAGAGCAAACAATTTCATTTCTAGGGACTTAATGTAGAAGTTGTGCCTTTCCTTTCCACTCAGACACCATTAGCCAAAATGTAACCCTATGGCTACACATAATTACAAGGGGTGCTGGACAGTGTGGCCTTCCACTGGGGCACAACAGGAAGGGGCCAGTCTGCCCACCACTCATAGGCTCACATGCAGCACATCCCAGGAGTAGAATGTGGCTGCAGTGCAGAGCAGAGGCGCCTGTGGCCAGGAGCCTTTCTTGAGAGCTAGAGCAGGCACTGCATTCGTCAGCAGCAAGAATGAGGGGCAGCATCCCAGCCTGGTCCTCTGGGGTCACTGTCACTGGGCTGCTTGGAGAGTATGGGACTTTAACTGGACCCAAAGGGTGCTAGAAAGGGCAGGTTGAGCGGGCCATAATACAAAAGTTAAGGGCAGTGGAAGGTAACAAAGTGAAGCACTTACCTGGCATGGACAAGGCTTGGAGTTCTATCCCTAGAGCCACCCTTTACAAAAAGCAAAAATAACTGCCCCATATTAGGGGCTTGGCATATAACTAACTCAGTGGTAGACTTGCCTAGTATGCCTGAAGCTCTGTGTTCAGTATCTCAATTCCCACAACAAAAGAGGTGAGTGCCAGTCATCAGAGGCATTCAGCACTTCTGTAGAAACTAATGACAGCTCCAAAGACAGCTCCCTCAAGGTCCAGCAGTTCCCAGGTTTTATGATAAAATAAAGAGACTGAGGAATTTCCAGCAAGGAATGTTGTGTGTAGAGGCATCCCTGTCTTCTTTGTCGCCAGACTCCCATTGAACACTCAAGTAAAACTGTCCCCATGCTTCTCACATCCCAGTGTTGTGGCCTCACTGTCTGCCAAGCTGCTCACTTGTTACCAGTGCTGGCTTGGGCAACATATCCCAGTGAGGCCTGGCCAGCTTTCTTCTGCACCAGTGTTATAGTTACTACCTAATTGCCAAGTGGGAATTCCAGCAGGAGTTTGCTCAGCTTCTTTTCTCCCCTTCCATTAGAAGTAACCCATCCCTCCCTTTTCATTTCTTTCTTCCCCAGGACTTGCTTGTATATCTGCAAGAACCAGGGTAGACCCAAAGAAAAAAATGTCCTGGACCCACATATCACAATCATGTAGGAAAGGCAAAATGACCGCTTCATCCAGTACCCGCCCCAGAGCCAGTCACTCTTACTCCCAAGGGCTTAAGTGAGCAAGCATCTCCCTGAAGAGTGGCAGGCTGTGCCCGTCACTCACCCACAGCTCTAGGCCCTATCATTCTCAGAGAATTAAAGTAAGCTCCTTTCTGGTTTCATTTTTATTCATTCACAGGGGGGTTTTCAGGTTAGCTCAGTGGTTTAAGTGCCTGCGTGGGCAATCTCAGTCAAGCACGGGATGGCAGTTCAATCCCCGCAACCACCCTTAAGGAAACCTGAGCCAGCAAAAAAAATACACGTCTCATTCACTACCACCCTCTACCACCCTCAAAATCCAGCCCAAGTTTCTTCCCCTTTATGACAGACTTGAGATCAAATTTATACTCTGAACTCTCCTTCGTCCTTTCTTGCTTCAGTCAGGCATGTGATGTCTTACTTTGCCAACACTGGGACAAAATAGCCAACACCCATACTTTAAAGAGATCTATCTGGCTCATGGTTTTGGTCCAAGATCACTTGGCTCCAAAGAAGGAGACAGCATGGTGGGGAAGCATCAAAAGCTCTGGTGGGGGACAAAGTGCTCAACCCATACCATAGCTGCCAGGAAGCAGAGTGAAAGCAGAAGACATGCAAACACCCTTCCAGGACGGGTACCCCACAATGAGCTACCTCCAACCAGGCCCACTTCCTAGGGCACAGTTAGAGACCCCTTGCATGGATGAATCCACTGCCAAGCGTAGCACCCCATGAGCCGATCACCTTCCACAGATGTGAGCATTTAACAGAACATTTGTGTTCTAAACTGCAACACATGCATTTCACTGGGCCAACTGTCATCTTTGTATTTTCCTACACTGAAGCAGCTGTCAGATCTGGGCCATCCCATCAAAAAAGCTGCTAAGTTCCAGACAGAAGTCCATGGCAGGTGCAGGGTTCTGGGAACTGGGATGTGCATTTGTCCTGAGATGTTCTATTTAACAGCTTACACCTACTTTCCTACCTGTCTGCCACATCCTAGTCTCCTGCCTCACTGTGTTGTCCCAAATGGCTTCAAATTCATGATTCTCCTGCCTCAGCTCCTAAGTAGCTAGGATTGCAGGGATGCACCACTGTGCCTGGTTTCAAAAGGCTATTTTTTTTTAATTTATTATTTTTATTCTTGTTTCAGAACCTTTGTTTATTCACTCATTTTTATGGCCGGCTCAGCCCGCCCCGAAGGCAGGGCTGGCGCAGCATGTGGTGCCAGGGATCGAACTGCGGTCCCTGAAGCCACCCAAGCTTCCCCAAGCAGGTGCTTTAGACCACTGAGCCATCCTGCCGGCCCAATCAAAAGGCTATTTTTTTATGGCTATTTGCAGTTTACTGCAGAAAGGAGTTGCATGAGTCCAAGTGAAAGCAGACCCTAATAGTTATGTTATACACACTATGAGGTTTTTAAACTTGTGACAAGGGACTGAAGGTGTGTTCTACTCATTGCAAAGAAATCCTCACGTAAGCTTCAGTGGGCCATAAGCACTTAAAATCTATGAACCTTCAGTGATCATCCTTGGCCAGTCTGATCTCTACCAGGAACTGGCATATGTTCTTCAGCTGGTCATGCTGGAGCTAGATTACTTCTCCATATACTGGATGCTCGATAACAGTACCATTGCAGGCAAATTTCTTTGTAAATGCCTTCACCAGTTTCTTTTTATCATAATCATCAACAATCCCTTGGACAGTGGTGAGGGTCTTCCTGCTGTTTTTCTGTTGGATTCTGATATGGATATGTTCCTCAGTACCAGCAGGAAGCAGGTCATCACCCTTGCTTGCATCAGCAAAGGGGTCTAAGAGTGAAGGTTCTGGATAGCAGGCATATGTTTCCTGGTGGGAACAGCCTGCGGAAGGCAGCTGCGCGAGAAGGCAGGCAAGAAGGGGGTGGGGGGTAATAGATCACTGGGAAGCAGGGGACTTAAGAGGGCAGTAGCTGAGTCCTTGGCTGCGGCGGCAGCTCAATGACTGGCATCAAAGAGCTATTTTTAATAAGTTATAAAGTAAATATTTTTCTAAATATCACTCAGTTTACAAGGTCTATGTATTTCCCAAAACAATTTAACTGAACATACAGTCCTTACGTTTACTTCAAGTCTCTGCTAATGTGCCAATTTGAAAATCACGGCTGAAACCCTTACGCTCATGACTGTCTGTGGAGCCTGCTGTGAGGTACCCTCCCCATCTCTGCCACAGGATTTGACAAATTTGTACAGTGACTCTGCTCACCACGATGAGCACAAGGATGTCAAGCCAGACCCCAGCTCTAAAAATTCACTGTTGAGCTCAAATGCCAATTGGCCATTAACCCAGTAAACAGGCCTTTGGCCCCCAGAGGCTAAGGCTGGCATGAAAAGCTAAGCTACTGACTCAGACTAGGAGGCAGGGGCCTGTGGCCAACAGCAGTCCAGCTGTCGAAATCCATGAATGGTCCTGGTGAGCGTGGGATGCAAAGGGCACTTAATCTTGGAAGACAAATTTACCCCATATCTATAGAAGGTTCTGGATATCAGACATACGTTTCCTGGTGGGAACAGCCTACAGAAGGCAGCTGCCGGAGAAGGCAGGCAGGAAGTGGGTGGGGGAGAATAGATTACTGGGAAGCAGGAGACTCAAGAGGGCAGTAACTGAGTTCTTGGCTGTGGCAGCCCTCTCCTGGGCCTGCTTAGAGGGAAGAAAGGCCACCCTGGATAGCCTACCCAAACCCACCTTCATCTGGTATGACCCAGCCCTGCGCTAAGTGTGGCTACAAACCTTCTACCCACCTTAACAGTAGAAATATGATCACAATTTTTGGATCAGGAAAGAGTTTGTAGGCCTCAAAGGCAGGAGGAATGATGCAGCCTGGGAAGTAGGAAGATAAGACCAAGACATGGCCTAACCTGGACCAAAAGTCCTGTGACTTCTGGAAATCTTGAATGATAAAAATAAAATTAAGACAGTTTCGTTCAAGCACAGAAAAGATTTGTAAGTTGGGTACACAGTGGTCTAAAAGCAGGCTGGGCTTTCAGAATAAGAAAGAAGCATGTTCAATTCAGCCTTCTTTGGGAGAGAAAAGTAGAACTAAAGCAAAGTTGGGTGCAAATCAGGCTATTCATAAGTCCACTGCTATGTCCGGTTCAGGAAGCAAAACCGGGCCCTTGCTCAAACTTTGCAAGGTATTGTTAAGATTCCGGAAGAGTTCCCTCTGGCAGATTCAGTTCCCAGTGTGCAATCTTTGTGGCAGTTTACTTTCTCAATAAACTCTAGGGTTCAGAAAAGGAACTTCCCTCCTTTGGCCCACTCTGAAGCCATTTTGACTTTTTTGCTCATAGGTCAGTTCCCTGGGAAGCTAGGGGAGGAGGCAGGGCATGTCTGATGATTGCAGGGGGTGGGGCTCCAGGGCGTGTTCATGAAATAGATGCTTCGAGATGAGGTCAGGTAGTAGGCCACCACACGCTTCTCTCATCCTCAAGATGTCACTGGAGTCTGTAGGCCAGAGCAGAGGGGGAAGCTACCTAGTCAATAAATCTTAGGGCTGCTGGCTTTGGCAGCTGCCAAAGGAGCCATGCTCCCACAGTCACCCTGGTGAGTGGTGAGGAGGCTGCCCTTCCTCAAGGCTGGAGCTCTTGGATGGAGCTCCAGTCTGGATGTGTGGCACCCTGCTCCTTTCCCCTTCCAAGGCCCCTCCACCCTTGGTATTCCCAGAAAAGAAACCCTGCTTCCCTTTGTACCCCCAGTAATGCTGTGTATTCCTGTGCTTATCACCCTGATATGGGATGGAAGCACTTGCTCCACACCACACATGTGCCACACCCCAGCCACTGCTGAAGAGTGGGGCTCAGAGCCTGCCACTTGGATTCCCAGCACTCATTGCTCCAAGTGTTCCCCAGATTACCTTGCCCTGGCCCGGAAGTGTCAGGGTGGTTGAGTTCTGCCCAATGTCCTTAAGCGCAGCTCTGCCATGGCCGGCTCTAGGCTGGGCCTCCTGCTCCTACTGCTGCTGCTGCTGCTGCTGCTAACCACCTACCCCAGACCCTTGAGGGCTCAGCACTGGTCCCATGTCTGGTACCCTGGAGGAAAGAGAGCCTCCAACTCACCCCAGGATTCCCAGACTGTCCCGAGATCTCCAGGTGGGTAACAGGTGTTCAGCCTTGGTGGAAGACTGTGCTGCCTGCTGCTCCGCGACATACCTGGGCCCACAGTGGGGAGACAGGTCCCAGTCTGAGAAAGGGTCCTGGGTACTGCAGCAGGCAGCTTCACCCTGGCTTCCCATGGACTTCCAAGTGAGAACCTGGCTCCCTCTGAAGACACTGTGCCCTGGGAAGGCAGAACCACCATCCTGTGGGCTCTTCACAGGAAACCATACAAGGTGTAAATGCTACTGGTGAGTGGGGTGGGGTGAGAGACCCAGTGTTCAACACCAGCCATGGTGCCCGGTGGCCCTGTTTGGGGGGGGGGGGGGATACAGCACCACGGGGATGTACCCTGCTCTGCACCCCAGCTATAGTCGCTAGAGGAGCAGGGAAAACCTGCTAAAAACCCCTATAGATAAGACAGTGGCGGGCTGGGGATATAGCTCAGTGGTGTAAGCGCCTGCCTGGCAAGCACAAGGTCTTGGGTTCAGTCCCCAGTAACACACACACACACACACACACACACACACACGACAGTGGCAGCCATAGGGGCACCCTGGTTTCTTGACAAGCCAATCTCAAGACAGGCAGTGCTAAAAGAGCAGTGTTCCTCACCCAAGCAGTGGGCTCAAAGGCCCAAGGGGTGCTGGAGCAGCAAGCAGAATAGCTTTGCAGAGCTCCCCAAGTGTTGGGAGGCAGGGAAACGGTTTATTACTAATTTTTGCACATGGAGCATAAAGTTAAGACAAGCACCTTAACTAAAGCAGGATTTGGAGGTTCCTGCAGGCAAAGCTCTGTGGCCTAATTTAATTTGAGGAGTTCTTTGTTTTTTTTTTTTGTTTTTTGTTTTTTGTTTTTTGTCTTTTTGAGACAGGATCTCGCTGTACAGTTCAGGCTGGCCTTGAGCTCAGTTTTGTAGCCCAGGATGGTCTCGAACTCTCACCGATCCTCCTGCCGCAGCCTCCCAAGGGCTGGGATTATAATTTGAGGAGTTCTTAAGTGGACACCTGCCCGTGTAGCCGAAGGTTTCCACGCTGTCCCCAGGCACCTGCGCAAGAGGGCTCGGGGCGCCGTGGAGACCTAAATTGGACAGGTGGGAACAGCTCTCGGCGTCACTACACCGGAGTACCCCATGGTGTCACCATTCTTTCCCTCCGCAGAACACAGCCGGAGCGACGCGTTCCGCCGCCCCCCCGCCCCCAATAAAAGTTTGAAGTCCAGTGCGCTGTTGCCTTGAGTTGTGTTCTTCGTTCCCTCCCTCCAGCAGCCGCACAGAGAGCCCCGTCACGCAAGGGGACAGGTCTCTGGCCCAGCCCCATTGGTGGGAGGGGCTTCGAGAGGTGACCCAAGGCGCGTCCGCTCTCACGGGGCGGGGTCCGAGGACTACAAGTCCCATGGTGCCCCGAGACCGCTTCCGGGGCAGAGCGGGGTCGGTCGGTGGGAGAACCTACGTGTGTATACGCACAGCCATGCTCCGCACGCTGAGCTCCTTGGGCGCTGGAGTCCGGTGCCGACCTCAGGCTGTATTGCTGATACCGGTGCGTGACCGCAAGACGCGGCATGACCCGCCGGCCAAGTCCAAAGTTGGCCGCGTGAAGACGCCGCCCGCCGTTGACCCAGCGGAGTTCTTCGTACTGACGGAGCGGTATCGCCAGTACCGCCAGGTCGTGCGTGCCCTCAGGTGCGTGTGGCTGCGAAGCGCAGCCCTCGGGAAATGGGGCGAGCGGGTACAGGTTGCTGATGGGCTTGCGTCCCGCCCAGGTTGGAGTTTGTGACGGAGGTGCGGAAGAAGCTGCACGAGGCCCGCGCCGGGGTCCTGGCGGAGCGCAAGGCGCAGGAGGACGCGGCCGCGCACAGGGAGCTGATGGCTTGGAACCGGGCGGAGAACCGGCGGCTGCACGAGCTGCGGTGCGTGGGGCGGGGCGGGGCTGGACGGCGCGGCACGGCACGGCACGGCACGGCACGGCACGGCCCGGTACGGCCCGGTCGGGCCCTCCTGGCCTAGGGCCCCTGCTCAGCCTCGGCCGGTTACCTCTCTCAGGCTGGCGAGGCTGCAGCAAGAGGCGCAGGAGCTGCAGCGTCGGCAAACAGAGGAACAGGCGCGCCGGGCGCTGGAGGAGCAGGCACGGGTGCGGCTCAGGGAGCAGGAAGTGCAGCAGCTGCAGGTGTGTTGCAGGCGGGCCTGGGGGCTGAGCCGGTAAGGGCTTAGGAGAGAAGGGGTGCAAGAGGCCTAGAGGTAGGTAGAGTGAAAATGGCAACCTATTCAGGGTCCTAGAGAAATAGGCCGGTGTTTGCCAGAGGGACCCCAAAATATACAGAAGGGTGTGTTTGACCTTTCAGGTCATTGAAAAATTGACCTTGGTAGGCACGATTAGCAGGTTGAGTAATCCAGGGACAGTGGGTGAGGCTTGAATTAAACAGAAAAAAAAAGAACCATTTGAGTGTTTGTTTGTTTTTTTTTTTTGGTGGGACTGAGGTTCAAACTCACGACCTTGCACTTGCCAGGCAGGCACTTGTGCCACGGAGCTATCTCCCCAACCCCCTACATTTGAGTGTCTTTTTTTTGTTTGTTTGGTTTTTTTTTTTTT
>PVJA010038191.1:0-19880 GCA_004027025.1 Myocastor coypus
AAAAAAAAAAAAAAAAAAAAAAAAAAAAAAAAAAAAAATATATATATATATATATATATATATATATATATATATATATATATATATATTTGTTTATTTTACAGACTTCCGGCTCTATTAGGACTTTCCCTTAAGAAAAAAAAGTTAGGGGCCTGGCAAGATGGCTCAGTGGTCTAAAGCACCTGCTTAGGAAAGCTTGGGCAGCTGCAGGGACCGCGGTTTGATCCCCGGCACCACATGCTGCGCCAGCCCTGCTCTCGGAGCAGGCTGAGCCGGCCATAAAAATGAGTGAATAAACAAATAAAGGTTCTGAAACAAGAAATAAAATAAAATAAAATAAAATAAAAATTTCAAAAAAAATTAAAAAAAAAAGAAGAAAAAGTTATACAACTATTCACCTCAAACATTCCTGTAGCTACCCTATGAACAACATGTCTCTAGAAGAATTCCTAAGAGACTCAGGAGAGCAGCTTGTGGTAGGGCCAGACAGAGCAGGTAATTAGGTGGTAGTAGGCAGGAGGGAGAGTGACAAGTTCTTAGAAATAAGCCCCTGCCGCGTGTGGTGGATCATGCCTGTAATCCCAGCACTTGCGAGGCTGAGACAGGAGGATCAGTGTGAGTTCGAGACTAGCCTGGGCTACAAAAGTGAGCTCAAGGCCAGCCTGAACTGCACAGTGAGACCCTGTCTCAAAAAGACAAAAAGAAGAAGAAGAAAGAAGAAGAAAGAAGAAGAAGAAGAAGAAGATGTCTACAAAGTGAGCTCAAGGTCAGCCTGAAATGCATAGTGAGACTCTGTCTCACAAAAGACAAAAAAAAAAAAGATGGCTTGTGTATCCATTAGCAGATGAATGGATAAAGAAAATGTATTTATACACAGTGAAGTACTGCTCTACTATAAAGAAGGATAAACCTGAGTCATTTGTAGGACAATGGATACATATTTGAGGGGGCAAGAGGGCCCCATTTTAAAGGAGGGTCCCTTAAATTCACTTAAACTACTGGTAAACTCATTCCCTCACCCCCTCCCATGTAGCTAAACCCACTTAGAGAAAACCAATGTCATAAAATAGGAACAAATAGGACTACGCTGGGTAACAGGGCAAACATTAAATCACACTGCCCCATAGTACATAGTTGGTCCACAGTGTCTGAGAAATGTAAACATTCTTGCCAAATTCCTTAAAATGAGGTAATGTGGTTGATGCAGGAAGAAAAAAAGACTGATCTGGGGTGGATAACCTCCAACAGGGAAGTACCTGGGATGAGCTCATGTTCTCTAAAACTGAAGAATGAATTTTAGGAACAAACAGAAGTAATGAGCAGAACTTTTTTTTTTTTTTTTTGGTCTTTTTGAGACAGGGTCTCACTATGCAGTTGAGGCTGGCCTTGAGCTCACTTTTGTAGCCCAGGCTGGTCTCAAACCCACACTGATCCTCCTGTCTCAGCCTTCCAAGTGCTGGGATTATAGGCATGAGCCACCATGCCTGGCTTAAGCAGAACATATTGATTGAGGGAAAGAAAGCTCCTGTCTGAGAGAGGGGGGGGGGTCCCTAGTGGGTGTCCCCAGGAAGCTATCTCTTCCAGGGACTTTTATAGAGGAGAACACATGGGAACTGGCTTAGGTGGGTATGAGGTGGGGCAAAACTATGGTCAACCAATGAGATTACAAGCACCATTACTCAGGTAAAATTGATTAAAATCAGGATCCAATGGGAAGGCTAGTCATGTAGCAAGCGGGCAAGACCACCTATTGGTGGTCTTTTAAGGTGACTGATATTTATTTAGCATATCAATCCCTGATGCCCACCCTTAAGAAAGTATGTAGCTGCTTCTGTTTACTTTTTTTTTTTCTTTTTGTCTTTTTGAGACAAGGTCTCCCTGTGCAGCTCAGGTTGGCCTTGTGCTGACTTTTGTAGCCTAGGCTGGTCTTGAACTCGCACCAATTCTCCTGCCTCAGACTCCCAAGTGCTGGGATTACAGGCGTGCGCCACCATGCCCTGCTGCTTCTGTTTACTTTTTTTTTTTGTCTTTTTGAGACAGGGTCTCCCTATGCAGTTGAGGCTGGTCCTGTGCTCACTTTTGTAGCCCAGGCTGGTCTCGAACTCGCACCAATCCTCCTGCCTCAGCCTCCCAAGTGCTGGGATTACAGGTGTGTTCTGTTTACTTTTCATCAGCCTTTTTTTTTTGTGGGGCTGGGGTTCAAACTCACGACCTTGCACTTGCCAGACAGGCACTTGTGCCACAAAGCTATCTCTGCTGCCCCTGCTTCTGTTTACTTTTGTCTTGAGATCTGGCCCACAGTGAAGGAGTGTCTGTCTCCAGTTGGAAAGTCACCTTGTTTTCCATGTCATCCTTGAGGGCCTGGCCCTGTCTGACTGCTATTTCTATTTCAGCTGCCTACAACATGGTCGCTATGGAAATCTGAAAAGTATATAACCTGAAAGCAAAGTTCAGGCAGTTACTGACAACTTTGGAAGTTCTGACCCAAAGTCAGGGTGTCAGTCAGTTGTGAGCTTACAATAAAAGCTTCTTTGTTTGAAATTTCTACACCTGGGGCTGGGCTGTGGTGACAAATGCTTGTAATCCCAGCACTTGGGAGGCTGAGGCAGAAAGATCATAGTGAGTTTGAGACCAGCCTGGGCTACAAAGTAAGCTCGAGCCCTAGCTGAACTGCACATCGAGACCCTCTCTCAAAAAATTAAAATAAATAAAATAAAGATAAAACTGGGCTAGGGAGATAGCTCAGGGGCACAAGGGCCTGCCTGGCAAGTGCAAGGTCCTGAGTTCGATCCCCAGTTCCACAAAAATGATGATGATGATGATGATGATGATAGATAATACAAAACTGATAAATTTAAGAGGAGAGCTTCATATCTTTTGTGAACTGAAATGGCCTTTCAGCATAGGGTAGCTGTCAGAGGAAGGGCTAGATCCTCACACAGCCAGTAGGGTCCCAGAGGTTGTTACTAGGAAACCAGGAAGTTTGGACCAGTTCCCCTATATAGATTCCTGGCTGTGTGCAGTTTGGACAATGCCTCAGAGGCTTAGGATGTGTGACTGTGCACTTCCAGACCTGGCTTTAGTAAGCCCCCTTTCTTGCCCTCAGCTCCAGGCTCCCAGGGAAGATGATCTTACCTCTGGCCTCCTGGCACTTCTGTTGCCAAATCCTGCTCTTCCTGCAGAGCCTGCTGCTCACTCACCTTAGCAGGTGACCCCCAAGGCCCCCCTCACCCCTCTCTGTGCTGCAACAAAGGAAAGCGATGTAGGGGAAGGAGGATCCCAGCTGGAAAGATACCTGAGAATTCATGTTCTCTAAAAAAAGGAATTTTAGGAACAAGAAAGATTGACAACAGAATGTATTTGTTAAGAGAAAGAAAGCTTCTGTTTGAGAGAGGGAGGAGGGACTCCAGGGTCTGGGGAGATAGCTTCATGACACAAGTGCCTGCCTGGCAAGTGCAAGGTTGTGAGTTCAAACCCTGGTCCTCACAAAACAAACAAACAAACAAAAAACCACCTAAAACAAACAAACAAAAAAGACATGGTACAAACTTGTACTCCTAGCACTAGGCAAAAGGATTACTCTTAAGTTTGGGGCCAGCCTGGGCTACATAGAGACAATGAGTTTAAGGCCAGCCTGAATTACATAGCAAGACCTTGTCTCAAAATAAATAAATAAAGTAACACCATAATATCAACTAGCACAACCAATAAATGACTGAATGAATTGAACAGACACATTTATTTATTTATTTATTTATTTGGCTTTTTTTTTTAAGAATTTTTATTTTATTTATTTATTTTTTTCTTGTTTCAGAACCTTTGTTTGTTTACTCACTCATTTTTATGGCCGGCTCAGCCCGCCCTGAGGGCAGGGCTGGCACAGCCTGTGGTGCTGGGGATCGAACTGCGGTCCCTGAAGCTGCCCAAGCCTTCCCAAGCAGGCGCTTTAGACCACTGAACCATCCCGCCGGGCCCTTATTTGGCTTTTTGAGGCAAGGTCTCACTATGCAATTCAGGCTGGCCTTGATCTCACTTTTGTAGCCCAGGCTGGTCTCGAACTCACATTCATCCGCTTGCCTCAGCCTCCCAAGTGCTGGGATTATAGGCGTGTGTCACCACAAACAGACACTTCTTAATGGCTGATGAATATATAAGTAATGCTCCACTACTTTATTGATTTTGCTTGCTTTGCTTTGCTTTGCTTTGCTTTGTATGACCATATTCCACTTAGGGAAATGCAAATGAAAATTACATTGAGATTTCATCTTGCCCCATCAAAATTGCTATGATTAAGAATATACAAAACAGTAATTACTACAAGGATGAAGAGAAAAAGGGACCTTTTTTTCTACACTGTTGGTGGGAATATAAATTAGGAGAGTCACCACAAAAATGATAGTATAGAGATTCCTCAACAAACTAAACATAGGGGCCCAGTGGGATGGCTCAGTGGTCTAAAGGGCCTGCTTGGGAAAGCTTGGGCGACTTCAGGGACCGCGGTTCGATCCCCAGCACCACATGCTGCGCCAGCCCTGCCCTCAGGGCGGGCTGAGCTGGCCATAAAAGTGAGTGAATAAATAAACAAAGGTTCTGAAACAAGAAAAAAAAAAAAAGAAAAAACTAAACATAGACCCACCATGTGAGCCAGATTGGTATATATGCAAAAGAATTACAGTCAGTGTCCTATAGGGATTCCTGCACACCCATGTTTATTACGGCACAGTTCACAATAACCAAGATATAGATCATCCTGGCTGCCCATCTACAGAGCAACAGATAAAGAATGAAACTGTGTCATGTGCAGAAAATTATATGGAGTCAGCCAGGTATGGTGGCACATGCTTGTAATCCCAGCACTTGGGAGGCTGAAGCAGGAGGATCAGTGCGAGTTCGAGGCCAGCCTGGGCTACAAAAGTGAGCTCATGGCCAGCCTGAACTGCATAGCAAGACTCTGTCTCAAAAAGACAAAAGAAAGAGAGAAAGAAAGAAAGAAAAAAGAAAGACGGGGGCCCGGCAGGATGGCTCAGTGGTCTAAAGCGCCTGCTTTGGAAGGCGGCTGCAAGGACTGCAGTTTGAATCCCAGCATCACATGCTGCGCCAGCCCTGCCCTCAGGGCAGGCTGAGCCGGCCATAAAAATAAAAATAAACAAACAAACAAAAGTTCTGAAACAAGAAAAATAAAATAAAATAAAAAAGAAAGAAAGAAAATATATGGAGTGAGCTGGGCGTGGTGGCTCACGCCTGTAATCCCAGTACTCGGGAGGCTGAGGCAGGAGGATTGGTGCGAATTCGAGACCAGCCTGGGCTACAAAAGTGAGCTCAAGGCCAGCCTCAACTGCATAGCAAGACCCTGTCTCAAAAAGACAAAAAAAAAAAAAAAAAATATATATATATATATATATATATATATATATATATATATATGTATGGAGTGGGTAGCTATCATGATAAGTTTAAGCCAGACTCAAAAAGACAAGCAAGGGGGCCTGGCGGGATGGCTCAGTGGTCTAAAGCGCCTGCATGGGAAGGCTTGGGCGGCTTCAGGGACCGCGGTTCGATCCCCGGCAGCACATGCTGCGCCAGCCCTACCCTCGGGCGGGCTGAGCCAGCCATAAAAATGAGTGAATAAACAAACAAAGGTTCTGAAACAAGAAAAAAAAAAAGACAAGCAAGCATTGAGGGCTGGTGGGATAGCTCAGGGGACTGAGCACCACATGCCACACTGGCCCCTCTCCCCCCTCAATGAGCCGGCCCCCAAGACTGGGCGTAGTGGTACATGCCGGTAATCCCAGTGCTGGGGTGGCTGGAAACTGGATGATCACTATGAGTCTGAGCTAGTAGTGAGACCCTGTACCAAATACAAAAAAGAAAGAATGAGAGAGAGAGAGAACATTGAGCTTAATATATGGAATCTTAAGACAAATAAACTTAAAAAATGACAAGAAAGTAGAAAGATCACTAGATAAGAGAAGCAGGGGAGTGAAGAGGCAGGTTGTAAGGGAGGATGACAGGATGGATACGACCAGAATCTATTCAGAATCTATGTACTGAAGGGGGGGTTTCTTATTAGCTCAGTGGTTTAAGCGCCTGTGAGGGCAATCACAGTCAGGCACAGGGGACAGCGTTTCAATCCCCTGACTCACCCTTAAGGCAACCTGAGACAGCCAGCCAAAAAAAAAGAAAGAGAAACTACGTATTGAAACCCAATATTAAGGGACACTAACTGGAAAATCCAGCTAAGGAGCAGTAACTATGGTACTGCTCACAGTGTCTCTGGCTGAGTGCCATGGCCACATGGGAGGGCTGGGACTTTATTACCAGGGTTGTCCTGTGCTTGCCAGTGCTGTATCTGACCTCTGCTCACTAAAAACCAAGTGTCACCCTCCATCCTTGGCAACAACTAAAATGTCTTACACATTGCCCCCAGCAGGAAACAACTAGGCAAGAGTGACAGGAGGATGGCAAGGCGTTCTTATACTAGTAAAGGAGCCATCACCTCCAAGAAGAAATGGCCTTGTAGACCACAGTCTGAGCAGGCGCACTGAGCTGTGCTCCACAGGGCAGGCACGGGGACCATAGGCTATAGGTGGAAGCCACCGCCAAGCTTGGCCTGGCAAGGAAGAGATGGGGATCCTCACCTCCTTCCCACCCCAGCCCTCTCTCTGGGTTTCTCCACTCCATTTAACCAAGTGGGAGTGAGGTGCTGTGGCCTGGGCCACAGAGCATGAGGGAGAAGAAAACAGAATGAGGCTGGAGGGAAGGGAGAATGAGTAGCCCAGAAACTATAGTCAGGCAATGTATCAATTATTTTAAAATAAATAAATTAATTAATTAAAATAAAAAGAAACTAGCAGGCATGGTGGCACATGCCTGTAATCCCAGCACTCGGGAGGCTGAGGCAGGAGGATCAGTGTGAGTTCGAGACCAGCCCGGGCTACAAAAGTGAGCTCAAGGCTAGCCTGAACTGCACAGTGAGACCCTGTCTCAAAAAAACAAAAAGAGCCAGGCGTGGTGGCGCACGCCTGTAATCCCAGCACTTGGGAGGCTGAGGCAGGAGGATCGGTGCAAATTTGAGACCAGCCTGGGCTACCAAAGTGAGCTCAAGGCCAGCCTGAACTGCACAGTAAGAACCTGTCTCAAAAAGATAAAAATAAAATAAAAAAATAAAATAAAATAAATAAATAAAATGAAACTACAGTGAGGCAGGTGGCGGCTGGGATGAAGAGGGGTTGGACTGAACTGGGTGGATCCAAAGCTGGACGTGGTGGCAGTGCACATCTACAGTCCTGGCACTGAGGCTGAGGTAGGAAGACCACGAATTTGAGATCATCAGGGAGGCTACATAACAAGACCCTATCTCAGGGGCTGGCGAGATAGCTCAGTAGAATAAGCGCTTGCCTGATAAGGGCAAGAGCCTGAGTTCAGTCCCCAGCTACACACACACACACACACACACACACACACACACACACACACACACAAAGACCCTATCTCAGAACAAACAAGAAAAGCGGTGGATCCAAGGCTATTGGGGAAAGGTTCAACAGCTGATCAGACATAGGCAATGAGTGAGCTGGGAGCCTTACAAACAAGGTGTTCAGGATTGTGGTCTGGGCACCTGGGCTGAAGTTGATGGCACCACATTCTGAAACAAGAATGGCAGAAAGAAGGGGACCCTGGGGCCTGGAGGGATGGCTCAGTGGTCTAAAGTGCCTGCTTGGGAAAGTTAGGGCGGCTGCAGGGACCACAGTTCGATCCCCGGCACCACATGCTGCGCCAGCCCTGCCCTCGGGGTGGGCTGAGCCAGCCATAAAAATGAGTGAATAAACAAACAAAGGTTCTGAAACAAGAAAAAAATAAATAAATACAATTTTTTAAAAAATTCTTTTTATTATTTATTTATTTATTTATTTATTTATTTATTTATTTATTGTTTCAGAGCCTTTGCTTATTCACTCAGTTTTATGGCCGGCTCAGCCCGCCCCGAGAGCAGGGCTGGCGCAGCATGTGGTGCCGGGAATCAAACCGCGGTTCCTGAAGCTGCCCAAGCTTACCCAAGCAGGCGCTTTAGACCACTGAGCCATCCCACCGGGCCCAAAACAAAAATTCTTTTTTTTTTTTTTTTTCTTGGTGGGACCAGGGTTCAAACTCACGACCTTGCACTTGCCCAGCAGGCACTTGTGCCTTGGAGCTATCTCCCCAGCCCCACAAAAATTCTTAAGAAGGGGACCCTGCTGGAGAAGGGTTATGTTGAGTTTGGTTTTGAACTTTTTTGGGGGGGTGGGGACAATGCACACCAGGCATGTCTCTACCACTGAGCCCCAGCTCCAGCCAGTCTCCTAATCTTTTTTTTGCGAGATAGGGTTTTTGCTATTTTGCCTAGAATGACCTCAAACTCCTTGACTGAGGTTACCCCTCTCAGGCCCTCAAGTGTTAATTCCACAGGCAAGTGTCACTGCCTGGCTCCTAGCAGGCTTTGAACTTTCTGAGGAGCCTACATGAGGTGAATGGAGCTGTTGGGGTACACCATAGTTCTGTGGGGATGCAGGGGGCAGTTGAGGGACCTGGGCTACACGCCAGTCAGGAAACCCTAGATGGGAGGGGCACTGGTACCAGCTTTCCACAGACACTGTCTTGCTTCCCACTCACTAAGAGAAGGAAGTGGACACTGGGCAGAGGAAGGAAGAGGAACGGTGAAGGAGAAGCGGTTACCCCCTGGCACACAGGGAACTCCTCTCCCTGATTTCATTTTCCTCATCTCCTCACGGGTGGTTTCCCCAAAAGAGAAGTAAGAGTGGAAGGGTGAGGCCAAAGCAAAGCATGGCCAACAAGAAGGCAGGGGTCCCAGTGGTGTCAGCTCATGGGTGTCAGGCGCCGGCTGTAGGGGGAGCAACATTGCCCCTGTGTCAGGTCTTGTAATACCTGGGACCTGGCAGTGATAAAAGCCCAAGATGGAAGAATCTGACAGTCTCCACTTCCAGGTAAAGTGAACCACGAAGGCAGTACACAGGGATGGGTCTGATCTTTCTAAGATGAATATTCAATGACATTTACTGGGCTACGTGAGAAGGATGTTCTGATCCTCATTTGACAGATAAGGAAACTGAGGTTAAGAACAGTATGGGTGCTTGAGTGAGATTTGACCCTGAGCCTTCAGCCGTCTCCTTCTTGTTCAGTGTGGCTGCCGTCACCCTCCTTCTGGCAGCTGGGCTCCCCTCCCCTCCCGCCCCTGTGACTTCCCTCCTTTACTCTTCTACCTCCCTTCTTAGATCTTCATGTCAAGGAAGTCAAGATTGTTTTGTTTTTTGAGACAGGGTCTAGCTATGCAGTTCAGGCTGGGCTTGAGCTCACTTTTTTTTTTTTTTTTTTTTTTTTTGTCTTTTTGAGACAGGGTCTCACTATTCAGTTCAGGCTGGCCTTGAGCTCACTTTTGTAGCCCAGGCTGGTCTCGAACTCACACTGATTCTCCTGCCTCAGCCTCCCAAGTACTGGGATTACAGGTGTGCACCACCATGCCCGGCTTTCAAGATTGTTTTTGGCAGACTACTGTCTCAAGTTACTCTTCTGCCACTGCTGGGACAAATACCCAATACTCAAAATTAGGGAAGGAAAAGTTTATTTAGCTCACACTTTCGTGGAGATTTCAGTCTGTACATAGCTGGCTCCAAGGAAGAATGGTATGTGGCAGAGAGCAGCCTTACATGGCAACAGCAAAGAGCAGAGAGCAAAAGGAAGGAGCATCGGCAACAGTGGCTACAGAGAGCAAGTCTCTGTCCTCACGGTGGTGTGCAAATTGCCTGCCTCAGGGCAGGTGCAGCCTCCCCACCCACAATAGTCAATCACAAACTCCAGAACCTGCCCCATTTGGGGCAATAACTATACACAAACCATGACAACTACACTTTAAGATCTTTGAAAAATAAGGGTTGGGGAGATACCTCTGTGACACAAGTGCCTGCCTGGCAAGCGCAAGGATGTGAGTTCAAACCCCAGTCCCCCCCCAAAAAAACAAAAGACAAACAACAAAAACACCTGGTCCAGGGGCCCGGCGGGATGGCTCAGTGGTCTAAAGCGCCTGCTTGGGAAAGCTTGGGCGGCTTCAGGGACCGCGGTTCAATCCCCGGCACCACATGCTGCGCCAGCCCTGCTCCTAGGGCAGGCTGAGCCGACCATAAAAAATGAGTGAATAAACAAAGGTTCCGAAACAAGAAAAAAAAAAAAAACACCTGGTCCAAACCTCTGGGAGCTGGCAAGATAGCTCAGCAGTCTAAAGCATCTGCTTAGGCAAGCTTAGGCAACTGCAGAGACTGCAGTTCGATCCCTGGCACCACATGCTGCGCTGCCCCACCCCCAGGGTGGGCTGAGCGAGCCGGCCATAACATAAATAAATAATAAAGGTTTTTTTTTTTTTTTAAAGATCTTTGAAAAATACCTGGATGTTGATCTAGCTTGTATACTACCATTTTCTATTAAGGAAATATTAAAGTAAGTCATCTCGCTTTTATATTTTTCTTTCTTCCTCCCTTCTTTTTTTTTTTTTGTCTTTTTGAGACAGGGTCTTGCTATGCAGTTCAGGCTGGCCTGGCCTTGAGCTCACTTTGGTAGCCCAGGCTGGTCTCAAACTCACACCAATCCTCCTGCCTCAGCCTCCCGAGTGCTGGGATTACAGGCGTGCGCCACCACGCCCGGGTTCTTCCTCCCTTCTAATAATTCACTTGACCCTCAATAAAGGGGTGATCCCTAATCCTAACCTGCAAGCATGTCTTGTTGTCCTTACCCCTGCTTTTTTTTTTTTTTGGTACCAAGTATCAAACTCAGGACCTCGTGTTTGCCAGGCACGAGTTTATGCTGCTGAGCTATCTCCCCTGCCCTACCTATCCTTGCTGATTGATGTCAAGAATGGGTTTATTTTCCCACAGGTATTAGACATCTTAACCTGGGAGTAAACCAGGGCTGGGGATTTTAAGCCCTCGGGACTCCTCTCCATCTATGACACAGTGCCCTCTCTGACTCACAGAACTCAGCCCTTCTCTGCTTAATCCTTCTGTTCCTTCCTTCTAGATAGAAGCCAAGGAATGGGTCACCTGAAGGCCTCCAAACCTGCTGTAGTTGACCCAAGAGACCCAGTTCCCACCAGCCCATTGATCTGCTGCGAACAGTACGAACAGTACGCCACACCAGCCACTCCTCTCTGGAGCGGAGGCTTTCTACTGCTTCCATTTGTGAGTGCTGTTTCCTCACCTTGGAAAACACTCATCCTCATGGCAACTCCCCTTTTTTTTTTTTTTTTTGTATTTTAGGGAAGAATCTACAGGGTGTTCAGGGTCTCACTTTTGATTGTGTGCATGTAGTGATCCGCTTGTTTACAGCCTCCCAAGAGCTGAGATTACAGATGTGTGCCTTCAATCTCCTTTTTTTTTTTTTTTTTTTCAGGACCGGGGTTCAAACTCACAACTTTGCACTTGCCAGGCACTTGTGCCATGGAGCTATTTCTTGGCCCCTGCCATCAACCCTCTTTAAAGCCGATGATTCTTTTTTTATTTTATTTTTTATTTATTTATTTATTTATTTTTTGTCTTTTTGAGACAGGGTCTCGCTATGCAGTTCAGGCTAACCTTGAGCTCACTTTTGTAGTCCAGGCTGGTCTCGAACTCGCATTGATCCTCCTGCCTCAGCCTCCCGAGTGCTGGGATTACAGGCGTGAGCCACCACGCCCGGCTTAAAGCCGATGATTCTTACAAACATTTCTTCTGCAAAGGTGCAAGGCCGGAATTATTATTATTATTATTATTATTATTTTTTTTTTTTTTTTTGTCTTTTTGAGACAGGGTCTCGCTATGCAGTGGAGGCTGGTCCTGCGCTCACTTTTGTAGCCCAGGCTGGTCTCGAACTCGCACCAATCCTCCTGCCTCAGCCTCCCAAGTGCTGGGATTACAGGCGTGAGCCACCATGCCCGGCAAGGCCGGAATTATTGTTTCCTTGACATTTTGTGTCTTTCTCTATGGCTGACACCAGAGTCTCCTAGTCTCCTAGTCATTGCCAAGGAAGGGAGTCATGACTGGTCTCTCACCTCTCAAAGTCTCTCACCTCTTTGTCAGTCAGATGTGGCATTGCAGTCCTGTAATCTCAACACTCAGAATACTGAGACATGAATTCAAGGCCAGCCTGAATTACAAAGTGAATTGGAGGCCTGGTTGAACTACAGAGCAAGATCTTCTCTCAAAAAACAAACAAACAAACAAACAAACAAAAAAAAAAAACCCATTTTGCCTTTGCCTCAGTCCACAGTGTCATTTCTGGGAGAAATTCTCCAGCACAGATATTAATGGGCTCATCCTACTGCATTATAATTGCTTTCCTTATCTAACCTGCTTTCAGCTAGAACCAGTCTGAGGATACCTGGAGGACAGAGACTCTGGATCTACTTGAAGGGAGCACCTAGTGACAGAGAGTAATGGTGGAGAATTTTGCACACACCAGGTGCGTTCTGACTCCGCTTTGCATCCTAACTCACTTGAGTATCGACAAACCTGAGAGGGGTGATATTAGCCCCATGTGACAGAGGGGCAAACTGAAAGCAGAGGGGTTACTTAGAGCTGCAAAGTTGGGAAGTGGAGGAAGGAGGGTTTGAATCCAGCCCATGCGCCTCCATTGTTCTCAGCTGCACTATATAAATTGCACCACTGAGCCGGGCGTGGTAGAACAAGCCTATAATCGCAGCACTTGGGAGGCTGAGGCAGGAGAATCTCTGTGAGTTCGATACCAGCCTGGACTCCAAAACTGAGCTCAAGGTCAGCCTGAACTGCATAGAGAGACCCTATCTAAAAAAAAAAAAAAAAAAAAAAAATTGCATCACTGAGTGAAGGGAATTGGGGCTGATACCCAAGAAGCCCCTGGTTCACATGGGTCCCTGAACATTTCCTCCTAGGAGGGAGCCCCATATCAGCTGGCAGGAAGTTGCCCCAGAACAAACGCTAGGCTCCTGTTCATTTCCTCACAGGACAGAGTCCCATGCCAGCCTACAGGAAGTTGCTCAAGAGCAAGGGCAAGGTCTGTCCTAATAAAGCATTCTTGGTGAATAGCACTGCAATAAAGACTTGTTGTTCTCTGCTCTGAGAAGCTACCCTATTTCCTGCCACCCTATGGAGAGGTCCTGGGAATGGTTAGCTTGCTTTGAAAAAGAATAATGTCTGGGCTGCATTAGAAACAAAAGACCTTGTAAGACCAGGCTGCCTCCAGACCTCTGTCCATGTGCGTAGGTGCAAGAGATGGCTCAAAACCCTGAATGTGCACATTTTCTTTGACCCAGGAAACCCTCCTGGATGAGCTTATCCTACAGACCTAGCTACATAAGTCTTCCAAGACATATATAAGAAGTTCTGGGGCCCGGCGGGATGGCTCAATGGTCTAAAGAGCCTGCTTGGAAAAGCTTGGGTGGCTTCAGGGACCGCGGTTCGATCCCCAGCACCACATGCTGAGTCAGCCCTGCCTTCGGGGTGGGCTGAGCCGGCCATAAAAATGAGCGAATAAACAAAGAAAGGTTCTGAAACAAGAAAAAAAAAAATAAATGAAATAAAAAATTCTTAAAAAAAAAAAAAAAAAAAGGAGTTCCTTGTCACACCGCTTACAACAATAACACTGCGTGGTAAAACACTTGCCTCAGCATGCGCCAGGCTGCGGGTTCCATTCTCAGCATCAACCGAATACAAATAAATAAATAAATAAATAAATAAATAAATAAAACACTGGGGAAAACCAAGTGCATCACAAAGGAAATTCATTCAATAGTTCACTGCCATCCGGATAGAAGAAAAGTAGACAGCTGTTAAAATGCTACTGGAAAAAAAATAAAAATAAAAACAGAGTGCTATTGAGGGCTAGGGTTGGGCAGTTCAGTGGTAGAGACTTGCTCAGCATGTGCATGGCCGTGGGTTGCATTCCCAGTGCCATAACTTAAAAACAATATGCTCTCAGTGGTCTGTATTTGCTGATGGGGTAGGTTGACTGTATAAACTGCTGTTAAGTAAAGGCATGGGTCACTCTGCAGAGAAGGTAGAGTAAGCTCATTGGTCCAAGGGATACGTAGAAAGTGCAAAGAGTAGTTGCCTCTAGGGAGCAGAAGTATGGAGTTGGGTGATGGGAAAGGAAGATCCTTTTATTTATTTTTTCAGTACTGGGGATTGAACTCAAGACCTTGCCCTTGCCAGGCAAGCACTTACTCTCCTGAGTCATCTTCCCAGCCCTGAGAAAGGAAGATCTTTTTAATGTTGCTTGCAGGTCATGTGTTTGGAATTAGATTAATCATAATTCCTGATTAATGATGCTTTAGTATCATTGATCTGTGCACTCCCAGTTTTTAGATGTGAATCATATTGTATTTCTTTGTTCCTCTCTGTCTTGGTCTCTTTCTCTCTCTTTTATTCATTTGCTTTTAATTTATTATTTATTTATTTTTTGCGGTACCAGGGATTGAATTTAGGACCCTGCGCTTGCCAGGCAAGCACTTATTCTACTGAGCTATCTCCCCGGCCCTCTCTTTTTTTTTTTTTTTTAACTTTATTTATTTATTTATTTATTTATTTATTTATTTATTTATTTATTTATGTTATGGCTGGCTCAGCCTGCCCTGGGGGTCGGGCTGTTGCAGCATGTGGTACCTGGTCCCCTGCAGTTGCCTAAGCAGTCACTTTAGACCACTGAATTATCTCGTCAGCCCTCTCTTTCTCTTGTAATCTCTCTGTCTGTCTTGTACTGGGGGTTGAATGCAGGGTCTTTATACTGAGCTACAGTGTCTACTAGCCCTTTGTTTATTGTTTATTTATTTAAATAGGCTCTTGAGAATCTGTCTCAAACACACACACACACACACACACACACACACACACACACACACACACACGCACATGCCTTGAAAGATGCATGCAGTGATGGTTCCTGCCCAAAATATGAGCTTTTCTATGTGGAAGGTAGGCTTTTCTTTTTCTTTTCCTTTTTTCTGTTGTTTCAGCCTGCCTAGAGGGCAGGGCAGGCAGAGTATATGGTGCCTGGGATCGAACTGCTGTTCCCTGCGTCTGCCTAAGCTTGCCTAAGCAGGTGCCTTAGACTGCCGAGCTATCCCACTAGCTCCTTTAATTTTTTAAGGGGAGGCAACAAAGAGAAAAAGGGCCTGGGATCCATGAGCATCTGGGTAGTGATGAAGTGTTGGGGTGGGGGTTGGGGGTCCCATGCTTTCCTGACTCACACCCTGAACCCTGAGGCCTGTCTGTCCCTGACTTGCCTCAGAAAAGTGTCTTTCTCTCTCAGAAAGTTAGTTTTTTTCTCCAAAAAGGGAGGGGGGGGGGACATTCCACTGATCTCCAACAGCATGACACACAGGCATGGGCTGAGCTCTGACACTGCCGACACTGCCGGGCTCCTTGCCTGAGGAGATGTGTGCCTTTCACTTGGAGGTACAAGTGGTGCAGAAAGGATAGTAGCTGAGAGGGAGGAGGAAAAGGACAGAGAGGAAGCTTTTCAAAATATGCTTTTTTGTAGACACAGCCACTTGAGAGTAGGGTCTCAAGGTGCATCCATTTATCTAGAATTGTCTCAAGCATATCCTTCTTTTTTGTCTTTTTGAGACAGTATCTCACTATGCAGTTCAGGCTGGTCTTGAGCTCACTTTTGCAGCCCAGGCTGGTCTCAAACTTGCACTGATCTTCCTGCCTTAGACTCCCAAGTTCTGGGATTACAGGCATGCGTCACCATGCCCGGTTCATATCCTTCTTTACGACAGAGTAGTACTCTATCATATTAAAAAAATAACCTACATCTTTATCCATTCATGAACTGATGGGCATTTGGGCTGTTTCCAAGATTTGTCTATTACAAACTATGACACCATAAACATGTGTGTGCATGCATCGCTATGGTATGGTACTTTTACTTCTTTTGATAAGATATCCAGAAGGGGAACAGCTGGGTCAAATAGGACCTCTAGTCCTAGTTTCTTGAGGACTTTACACATTGATTTCCACAGTGGTAGGACCAGTCTACACTCCAACCAATAGTGGAGGAGGGTTTTTTTTTTTTTTTGGCCCACAGCCATGACAGCATTTGTTATTGGTTGATTTGGTGACCACAGCCATTCTTTCTGGAGATAGAATCACAGCATTGTTTAAATTTGTATCTCTTGCCAGGGAGATAGCTCCATGGCACAAGTGTAGGGTTGTGAGTTCAAACCCCAGTCCCCCCCACACACAAAATAATAATAATAATATATTTGTATCTCTTGAATGGCCAGTGATGTTGAACATTTTTTCATATATTTTCTGTTTGTACTGCATCTAAGAAGTTTTGTATTCCTCTCAGATGCCCCCCTTTTTTTTTTAAACTGGGTCTTTTTTTTCCCCTGTTTCAGAACTTTTGTTTGTTTATTTATTCATTTTTATGGCCGGCTCAGCCTGCCCTGAGGGCAGGGCTGGTGCAGCATGTGGTGCCAGGGATTGAACCGCGGTCCCTGCGGCTGCCCAAGCTTTCCTAAGCAGGTGCTTTAGGCCACTGAGCCATCCTGCCAGGCCTTAACTGGGTCTTTACATTTGGAGGATCTGGGGCCTGGCAGGATGGCTCAGTGGTCTAAAGCACCTGCTTGGGAAAGCTTGGGGGGCTTCAGGGACTGAGGTTCGATCCCCGGCACCACATGCTGTGCTAGCCCTGCCCTCGGAGCAGGCTGAGCCGGCCGTAAAAATGAGTGAATAAACAAAGGTTCTGAAACAAGAAAAAAATAAATAAATAGAATAGAAAAATTCCTTAAAAATAAATAAATAAATACATAAATAAATTTGGACAATCTGATTTTTTGAGCTCTTTATGTTTCAGTAGTAATCCTTTGTCTGAGGAAAATCTTGCAAAAATGTTTTCCCAGTGTGTAGGCTTTTTCTTCACTCTATTGATAGGGTCTCTTGTGTAAAAGCTTTGCAATAAGATGAGATCCCAAAGGTTAATTCTTTGCGGTAGTTCTTGTGCAACTGGAGGTTTGTTGATAACATCTTTGCCTACGCTAATATCTTCCAGAGCTTTACCTATTCTATCTTCCATCAGCTTGAATGTTTCTTTTCTTTTCTTTTTTTTTTTGTCTTTTTGAGACAGGGTCTTGATGTGCAGTTCAGACTGGCCTTGAGCTCACTTTGGTAGCCCAGGGTGGTCTTGAACTCACATCGATCCTCCTGTCTCAGCCTCCCAAGTGGTGGGATTACAGGTGTGAGCCACCATGCCTGGCTGAATGTTTTTATTTTAATATTCAGATCTTTGATCCATTTCAGTGTTAGTTTCCTGTATGGTGCAAGATATAGATCTAGTGGGGGTTTTTTTTGTTTTTGTTTTTGTTTTTTTTTTTTTTTTTGTCTTTTTGAGACAGGGTCTTGCTATATAGTTCAGGCTGGCCTTGAGCTCACTTTTGTAGCCCAGGATGGTCTTGAACTCACATTGATCCTCCTGCCTTGGCCTCCCAAGTGCTGGGATTACCCGGCCTAGATCTAGTTTTAATCTTTGGCACATGAAAAACTGTTTTTCCCAGAACCATTATTTTTTAAAGAATTAAAAAAAATTTTTTTTTTCTTGTTTCAGAACTTTTGTTTGTTTGTTTGTTTATTTATTTTTATGGTTGGCTCAGCTTGCCCTGAGGGCAGGGCTGGCACAGCCTGTGGTGCCGGGGATCAAACCGCAGGCCCTGCAGCCACCCAAGCTTGCCTAAGCAGGCATTTTAGACCACTGAGCCATCCTGCTGGGTCCCACCCCAGAACCATTTGTTAAAAGGCTTTCTTCCAGTGAATATTTGGCTCCTTTGTCAAAGTAAGGTGACTGAGGGGCTGACGAGATAGCTGAGTGGCCTAAAGCACCTGCTTAAGGTAAGCTCAGGCAGCCACAGGGGGCTGAGGTTCAATCCCCAGCACCCCACATGCCGCACCAGCCCTGCCTTCAGTGTGGGCTGAGCTGGCAAAAAAAAAAAAAAAGAAAGACAAGGTGACTGAGTATGTCTGGAGTTGTTTTTCCAACTTCTAATATGTTCCATTGATCCTTGGGTCTGCTTCATTTTGTTTTGCTTCCCTGCACTGTGCTGTTTTTATCATAGTAGCTTTGTAGTATAATTTCAACTCTGAGATTGTGACGCTCCTCACCTCAGGCAAGGACTTTCTGAGCAGAAGCCCAGTTGCAAAAAAACAAAAACAAACGAAAAAAAAAACACCAAGAATCAATAAACAAGATCGAAGGTGCAAGGGGTATGGGTTTGGGGGTATGTGAAGGAGCCCTCTTTGTTGGTAAGAATGGAAGCTAGTACAACCATTGTGGAAATTGGAAAAGAGATTCCTCAAAGAACTAAAACAACAAATTCCTTTTTTTTTTTGGTCTTTTTGAGACAGGGTCTCACTATGTAGCTCAGGATGGCCTTGAACTTACTTTTGTAGCTCAGGCTGGTCTCGAACTCTCATCAATCCTCCTGCCTCAGCCTCCCGGGTGCTGGGATTACAGGCGTGCGCCACCATGCCCAAACAAATTCCATTTGACTCAGCTATCCCCCTCCTAGGTATCTTCCAAAAAAAAAAGTTAGCCATCATATCACAGTAAAACATGCACATCCCATGTTTATGGCAGCCCAATTCACAACAGATAAATCTTGGAAACAGCATGGATGTCCATCACCAGAGGAACGGATAAAGAAAATATGATATGCACATAGAATGGAGCTGGGAAGATAGCTCAGCGGCATAAGCTCCTGCCTCACCAGTATAAGGTCCTGAGTTTGATCCCTGCTATATAATATATAAATATATATCATATGTAGCATTATATATATGTAACTATTGTGCCATAAAGAAGATAATCTTGGGTCCCGGCGGGATGGCTCAGTGGTCTAAAGCACCTGCTTGTGAAAGCTTGGGTGGCTTCAGGGACCGTGGTTCGATCCCCGGCACCACATGCTGCGCCTGCCCTGCCCTCAGGGTGGGCTGAGCCGGCCATAAAAATGAGTGAATAAACAAACAAAGGTTCTGAAACAAGAAATAAATAAATAAATAATTCAAAAAAAAAAAAAAAGAGAAGATAATCTTGAGTCATTTGTAGGAAACTGGATGCGCCTTGAGACCACAATGTTAAGATGTTAAGTAAAGTAAATCAGATACACAAGCTTAAGGGACTGGGTAGATAGCTCCATGGCACAAGTGCTTGCCTGGCAAGTGCAAGGTCGTGAGTTCAAACCCCGATCCCACACACATACACACACACAAAAAAAGATACACCTAAAATATAAACAAAGAATAAATTAAATATAGATAATAGAAAACAGATGGAGAGAGGAGGGTAGGGGAAAAGCCAATGGGAGGGAAGGAGGAAGAGAACATAGAAAGAATTCCCACGGGCTGTGTATATGCACCAACTCCTCAAGATGAATGCAAGCATTATGCACTGCAAACATGTACTAATAAGCCAGGCATGCTTGTGCACGCCTGTAATCCCAGCACGTGGGAGGCTGAGGCAGGAGGATTGCTGTGAATTCAATGCCAACTTGGGTTACAAAGGGAGCTTAAGGCCAGCCTGCTGAACTGTGTGGTGAGACCCTGTCTCAAAAAGATTAGAAAGAAAGAAAGAAAGAAAGAAAGACACATACTAATAAAAATAAAAATAAACATAATCTTCTCTGAAAAAGAAACTCAGTGAGTACTGTCTGATCTACATCCCCAACCTGCCTTTCCTTTTTTTCTTTTTCAGACAGGGTCTCACTATGCAGTTCAGCCTGGCTTTGAACTCACAGCAGTTCTCTTGCCTCATCCTGAGATCTGGGATTATAGGTCTGCTGTCCCCTTTCCTCCCTTCCCTTTCCCCTTCCCTCCCTCCCCTCCTGTCCC
>PVJA010038192.1:0-19861 GCA_004027025.1 Myocastor coypus
ACTTTCAGTGTTTAAAAAATGCTAACAGTGAAGTGGCAGTGGTTACTTTTCACCGACTTCAGCATGTGATCCCACACACTGAAGTGCTAAGCTGTGGTTCAATTCTGAGTTTTGGCAACAAGAGTAACAACAGATATTACTGAATAAACAACTTGTAAATATTTTAGCCATTTGGAAAGTATAGCGTTGCAAACACACTACTTAGTTCAACAGTCACTGTGTGCTGAAAACAAAAGAACTTCAAACTACAAATATTTTCACCAGGTCTAACAATAACTGAATGGCTCACCACTTATCTAATAAAAAATTAAACAGCAACTCTTATGAAACAGCATCTACTACAAAAGGGATGGCAGAAAAAATGACTTCACAAAAGTACACTAAAAAGTTTGACAATTTTATGTAGGAACTGCCAAAGTTTTAGTGTTTAGTAATGAGCACAACCGACCAAGTTCCAAGGCGGGAGGATACCATGTCTGAGAAACTGGGGGCAATCAATCTATAAGCTAACTCTATAGATGTGGTAAGAATGCATGCTTTACAATGTAAAACCTGTCTACACATAGTGGTTGGTTGCAAAAAGCCATTTGGTCTTCTCTTGGCTTGGAAAAATGGTGTTCCAGATTTCAGTGCAATTTCCCAGCAACCTTCAACTTTTCTGGGTGGCAGGTATCTTGTTTTCACCTTCCAGTTCCTCCACCCCAGCCTGCGTCATGAGGTCTGCAATGTTTTTCTCCAGATCGTCAATGCGGCTGCTCATATCATCGATTCTTCCAATGATCTGGTCAGACATCATCTGAAATTTATCTTGCATCTGCTGCAAAAGGGTCTGCACCACCGAGGTGAGGTCCTGCATGGTCTTGGGGTCGGTCTCGGCCATCTCTCCGGTTCCCAGCTTGGCGGCGAAGTCTCTGACAGTCACCTACCCAATGCTAAATATTGAACATTAAAGCATTTATAAGAACAAAAAAGTGCTGAAGCCCAAGCAAGGCCAGTGAGGCAGGCATGGTGCATGCAGGGAACTAGCAGAAGCACTGACATAAACACCTTCTGTGCAAAGGGGGTGAAAGCCCTCACAAAAGGGAAAACTCCAATATGCTAAGAGCTCTGCATTCCATGCCAAGACTTTAGACTTAATCTTGCAAGAAATGTTAGACCATAGTTCCTTTTAAAAGTTACTTCCATATTTGTATTATTACACACATAAATGTATTAAGTTTGGAGAATGGCTTTAGTGGGGAATTTAAAAATAAGTAAGTAAATAATAAATAAATAAATAAATAAATAAATAAATAAATAAATAAATATCATCTGAAATCTCGGTGCTTGAAAGCCTAACCAGGCAGCCACAGGCATAAAACACATTGACATTCAGATTGTTGGTGACAGGAAGGATGCAGCCTATGACCCCCTATTACATGCATCTTTTGAAAGGTTCTCTGCCTCATTGTTGAGCAGGAAACTCTGTTCTTTAAACTGTCGAGGCACCTGCATTATCTGGTTCTATAAACCTGGGGATAGAAATGAGAAAAAGAGAGAGAGAGTCTCTGCTTTTCATCAGGCTCAAATTATTAGTTTCTCTTGAGAAGCAAAGCTGAATTGGCATGGTGCTCTTAATCATTACCAAGTCTATAAGGGAGATGATTGAGTTGTTTTGCCACTTCTTTTGGGGCCCCAGAGGGAAATAATTTATTCTTTGCAGAAAAGGTAGGAGACTAGTGAATATAATCATACATGTTTTATTCCATTCAATTGTGAAAAAATGAGTACAGATTTTTTAATGTATGATGAGAATTTTGACTATGTACCTCAACATGGTATAGTGCAGAGGAAATGACTTTTTGGAAGTCAGGAAAGCCTGCTTGTAAAACCCAATTTGACCAGCCTCAAATTGTGTCACTCTTAAAAATCTATGTCACAGTGAGAAACTTCTGCCATGAAAACTGTTGAAAATTATATTGAAAACGCAGAGACATCATAATGTTGAACATAATTAGACGCTCAAAAAGTCTGATTTCACTTCCTGTCACGCTGGATGTGTCTCCTCATTTTTGATTGCTTCTCACTTTTCCCTGAAAAATGACTCATGCTCAGTTTTCTTTATTTCACATGTACATAGGAAGGGATTGATAGGCCAATCATAGTGAAATGATTGTGAAAATCAAGTAAATTTACCTATAGCAATATGATTTTATATAATCATTATTATGTTTAGTAACTTGCAGTAGCCTGTCTTACTGACTTATTATTAACATAACTTTCTACAGTTATATTTTCTTGGTACTAAGATCTAAAGAGACATTCCACCCTCTTAGGGAAAGTTAGTAAACATTGCCTTTAACTATTAATATTTACTTTCTTCCAACTAATTATTTATTATAATGGGAAATACCATGGTTTGTGTTTGCTACGTGCATGGAGGCTTGAAGTATAGACACATGGTTCAGTGGTAAAATCTAGATAATGAAAATATGCACTATTTCATAAAAGTTGCAGTTGTTAGGATAAGACTATTTAGCACCCACTCACAATTTTCAAGAATATGATATCCTCATTTATTTTGTCACTATACTGTACAGAATTCCGTTGTATTTATGCCTCCTAAATGTAGTTCTATATATTTTGACCAAACTTCCCCCAACTGTGTACCTATCTCAATCACTCCTTTCTCTCCCTTGTTCTTAGTAGATTTGTGTTTATATGTTCCATCTATAAGTGGGGGCACGTAGTAGTTTTACTTCTCTCTGTAGCAGATTTCATTTAACATAACATCCTCTAGGTTCATATGCATTATAAATGACAGCATATATTTTTATAGTTAAATAGCATTGCCTAATGCAGGCAGATTTTTCTTTTTCTTGTTAGTTTTTTTTTTTTTTTTTCTTCAGTGCCTAAGATTGAACCCAGGGATTTCATACATCCACATAGCCAGTTTTTATTTTGTTTTTAAACAATATTTTCCTAGGTTGCTAAATTTCCCAGTCTTCCTATGTCAGCTTCACAGAGTACTAGGGTTTTTGGGCATATGCCATCACATCCAGAGTTGATCCATGTTTCTTTTACTGGTTCACTGATGCATGCTTATGTTAATTCTATGTCTTGACTATTGTAGGCAGTGGCAGAATACACATGATTTTCAGATATCACGTTGATATACTCGTTTCCTTTCTTTAGGATATATATATATATATGAATAATATAAAGGGTAATATGAGGATATGGCTGCTCCATGTTTATTATTTTGAGGAGTTTCTATAATGTCTGTACTAATTAAAATTCCTATCAATGTGAATAAGGATTCCTTTTTCTCCACATCTTTACTTTATTCTTTGGAGAACAAATATTCTAGGAGGAATAAATGGTACTCTGTTATGGTTTTAATGTGTAATTTCCAGACAACTACTGAATATGTGGAAATACATATATTATAGGGTCTCATAACTAGATCAAATTTGTAGTGATCTGCCTGTTGACACCCTCCTAAGATTGGGATTTACAGGCATGCACCACCATGCCCAGTATCAACAGTATGAATTGCCATCTCAGCATGATCTGGGGGCAAGGCCCAGCTCAGCAAGCCCAAGGATCTAACCCTTAGCCCCTGAGCCTGCTTGCAGGTGATTTAATCCATTGAACTATTTGGCCAGCCCTTGTATTAGTTTTATAATCATTTATTTCCATATTTTTCCTTCAATAGAAGGAAGATCTTAATTTTCACCATTTCCTGTATGACAGAAATACAAAATGTTATTGGAAAAATGGAAGGTATTCTTATGCTTAAGACCTAGCAGTTCTACTGTGGATCTCCTCACATATTCTGAGCTGTAAATTGCAGTTTCACAGCCAAGGTTTCCATTCACTGGGATCCATGTTCTGAATTCCATCAGTTTGATTTATATGGATGATGATCCCAGATGAAAGGAGTTGCTGCTATCCAGGAAAAGTTCTCCTCGTAACCGATGCTTGAAATGCAAGAGAGCAAGCCCCAATGTACAAGCAAGCCTGAAACTTCTGCTGTCTTCACATGCACCATGACACACATAGATCAAAGAAAATTCCTCAGTCAAGCCCAGAGTCATGAAGCTGGGAAGCTTATCCTCCCATTAGTTCATGATAGCATTCTCGTCCTAGGCCCAGAGAGTGTTCAATTGTGGTGCCTAATTCTGTAAACAGCGGGGGCTCTTTACAGCTTGTCTTCATTTGTGTTACTTCATTGCTAGAAAAAGCTCACGTGTTGCTAGTTAAGAGGAGACAGTGAAGATTCCACAGAATGCCCGGAATAAAATAAACGGTCCTGCTTCTCTGCACTATAGGAATCTAGTTTCATTTTCTTCTCTAAGACTCAAGGGCTTGAATAGGCCCAAAGAGATTTAAAATTTTCCAATATCTATCATTGTCTGTATCAAATTATATCTAATCACTGACAACTTTTGCTATTGAAGTGAAAAAATTATCTTTACCTAAAAGACATATACATTGTCAAAACTGATGGAAAGATCATTCGCTCTTTTTGTGTCAGATCAGTGAATATTCTTATTTTTTTACTTTATGTGGTACTGGGTCTTATTATATGGCTCAGACTCCTAGCCATGCTCTTGTTTCAACTCCGCTGGTGCTGGGCTTACAGGTGTGCACCACCACTCCTAGACTCGGTGGCTGGCTCTGCATACTTGGAGGAGGTGCCAGCATGGCATGTAGCGCCTCAGATAGAAATGTGGTCCCTGCACTTGTCTAAACAGGCACGTAATTTGCTGAGTTACCCCATGGGTCTTGTTATTCTTTCAGAAACCTTTTATTTTTTTTTTTAAAGAATGCTGACATTTTTCTCTGACTTTTTTTTTTTTTTTTTTTTTTTTTTTTTTTTTTTTTTTTTTTTTTTTTTTTTTTTTTTTTTTTTTGTTGTTGTTAATACTAAACTTAAAACAGAAATCTATCATTTACAAAATCATAGTGATCTACTTAGAACTTTAAGGGACAGAATACAACCTGCAGGAGAAAACTATTTAGGGCTTCTGTAGCAAAAGATGTCCCCTCCCAGGAAACTTTAGTTTCTTTGTTGCCGCAGCAATAGTTTCTATTACACTTCCAGTCGCTTCTCTCTCCTAGGAAATGTGGTTACTGTGATGTGCAGCTAGTCATTCTGGTGCATACTGTAAGAAAAAAAATCGAAGATAGCTAAGTACTCCACCTCTCAAACCCTTACTTTTGCAACTCCCTCAAAAGACTCCCTCCCTGAACTCTCAAGGCCTGACATTTTGAGGAATAATTGATTCCTAGTCAGTGCCCATCCAACATTAAATAAATGTGCCTCCAAATCCTGAGCACTGTCTCAATGTTTCTGCTTGCTGTTGCATCTGATGTTTCAGCCAGGAAGGCTAATTGTGCTGGCCTCTTTGGCCACTGGTTGCAGCCCTTGTATAGGTGGAGCAAAAACATCTCCAGGTTCCAACAGGGAAGCACAACAGCAAGATTTCTCAAGTCCCCACATTAGATCGCAAAAGGTGGAAGATGCCACCTGTCTGTTTGTCTGTCTATCTCCCTGCCTATCTGATTCAGGTAAGACGTCCAGGGGCATCCAAGTCAGTCTGTCGGTTCTGCTCAGCTAGAAAAGAGGGGGAGGACTGTAATCAACCTTCATTAGTCAGGATCACCTCAAGGGAAAGGGGTTAGCATGACTAAACTATGAGTACCTGCTGTGACTCAGTGGCCTGGACAGCATAACCAATAGGCTGTTCCATCTGTGCACCAAAACTTGAAGCACTGGTCATGGTGGCTAATTTGGTTCTCACCTGTGGGTCCATGCCAATCAGCATGTGGCATTGCAGAGGCCACACACTCTCCCTAGTTAAATCTTGCCTAAATGCCCTGAGCAGCATGGCAATGTGGACATCTGAATGGTCTGTCTCTCAGAGCCACTTATTCTGCTTGTTGCACCATAGTTAAAGGGTTCACAACACACACTAAGAAGTCAGAGACAGGAACTCATTAGTCAATACCCACAGTCCCTGACTGAAGGACAATGAGCTTTTCTGAAATTATAGAATTAAAATGAAATCAAATGACTATGTGTGTTTCAAAGGAAAAAAAAAAAAAGAAGCCGGTTTGCCCTGAGAATTCTGCCTTGGCACTCTTATCTGCTGCCCCCAATGCTTCAACGGTTTCCTCCATGCTGTGACTGGTCTGTTTTCAGCCAGTTACACAGCTCCAATTTGATAAGTCATTGCCTGCATTTAGCCCCAGAGGCTGCCACGGAAACATGCCCATCTGAGTCAGGTGGTATTACCTAATTCCCACCCAAGACAGGTGTCACCAATTCCTTCTGAGTTCCATATTATAACTGAGAAAAATTGAGCTATCAGGCCTGATGAATGAGTTGCCATGGACTTTACCAAAGGTCATCTTTCCTAGTGGCATAAATTTAGTCAAGTGTTTGTCAAAGACATTGAAGAAATGGGTCAAAAGCTCATGAACCACATTCCTCAGAAATTTGGTAAAAGAAAAGTTCCTGATGTCCATAAGAAAATCCAGTCTGGCAGATGGCTTAACCATCTGGCTCGAAGTTATAAGGTATATAAATGGAAAAAATAAAAGCCTGTCTCATTTGTGAGGAAAAAAATGTTGATCATAGAGATCCACCTCAACCTGAACCTCTCCTCACCTTGTCAGGCCTGCCTGGATGGATAGGACAGTCTACTATCAAACTAGGCTCCTCAGAGCCTGCAGTCATTGCAAAATTTGGAGGCAAATCTGTGAATTTCCTGTAATCAGGGCAAGTAGGACTCTTGCCTTTCACCCTTCTTGGCAGGCGTGAACTTGTAGCCTGAGAGGACACATCACCACATATAAATTCCTGTTCACCAGGCCAGCCAGCCTTCATCTCATTTAATCCTGTACTTTCTCTGAAAATAAAATGTGGCCTGCATCAGACTGAGACAGATAAACCAAAATCCTGAAATTCTAAAAACTGCTGCAAGAGGTATAAACCAAACACTCGCCTCCAAGTCTACTCATTAACAAGGCAACCTCATTGCAATCTCCATTGCTGTCAGATGTCAAGGACAGCACTAAAAGGTATCTAGCTATACAGCAGTATGACATACTGATGGACTACTAATCACTTTCACTTTGTGTTTCCTGACTTATATACTCTTTCTGAGCCATTACCTACAGATGCCATCTGATTTGCATGTCATACTTTAAAATATGTCTTCCTCTGCTTATCAGTTGCTCTCATAAAACTTTTAACTGGAACAGTCCTGATACAGCACATAATTTGCTTGGATTTAATTGCCACAATGGGTTAAAAAACCTCCCCACCATTAATTAATTAATTAATTTATTTTTATTTATTTTATTTGGTTGGTACAGGGTCTCACTACACAGCTCAGACTCGTAGTGATCCTTCTATTTTCAGCCTCCCCAGCACTGGGGTTACAGATGCCCACCACCATGCATGGTCTCAGTCACTGGCTCAGTTTGTTCCAAGGACAGAACCAGAGCAGTATGGGGTGCTGGGGATCAAATCCTGGTTCCCATGCTTGCCTACGCAGGTGCTTAGTCTGCTGAGCTATCTCATTGGCCCATCTCCCACTATTATTGTAGAGGCTCCAACAACAGACTTGGTCAAGATAATAGCACCTTTTTTCGAAAGTAGCTTGTTTCTCTGTGTCCTGTTGCTTGCCATCATAGTTTCCCAGGAAAAAAACATTGAGCTGTCAAACTACTAAAATATACTTCTCCTGCTGGAAAAGGCAGCTGAAGACTTCTCAGCAGCTAACTCTGCTACAATTGTCCTCTGTTTTCATTGCTTCAATCTTCTGCCACTCACAGCCTGCTGCTACACCTCCCTAGACCTAAATAGTGCCTTCTTCTGCCATGCCTTGTTTCCTCTTTGAAAAAGCACTTGTGATTACTGATATCCCTGCTGCCTGCTGGGAAAGTCATAAAAACCCTGCAGTTATATCTGAAAGCAATTGGTCACAAGAAAGAAACTGAAAATTTCTTGGAGATACTAGCCTCCATATAATCTGGATCTTTGAGTTCACATAAACAGTGGGGTGGACTCAGACTATCAGCCCGTGGGAACACCCACTGGCTCATTTGTGAAAATGCTTAGATCTGGTCACTAAATCCATCCTCCCCTCTTTATCTTCATGTTCTATCATCCCCTGACCTCGTGGTCAAGAAAACTGATAAGCTCATCTTAGGTCAAGACCTAACTCTCAAGGTACCATATACTGTACTAGACCTCCCAAATAACTCTGCACCACTGCAGATACTGAGGATACCTGTTTACGGATGGAAGCAGCTCAGTTAGGAATGAAGTTCAACATTCTGCATATGCTTTAGCCAACTTAGATAAAGCCATTTTAGCCAAAGCTCTCCGGCAGGGATTATCTGCACAACTGTTTGGAACCCTGCCATCAACAATGCCAAATTTTCACTCAAAATAATGGATTATAGAGGCTTAAGCCCCCTCCAGGGATCCAGCTGACTGAAACATTAACCAGTACTCCCAAAGGATTCATCATACTCAAAGCCAGACCTACCTCCACCACATGTTCTATAAGCTCAAGCCTCACAACCGCATTATTTGTGTCACCAATCCTAACCTGCACCTAAAATATAGAATTTCTCCCCCTTGTTTTTGTAAATTTATTTTATTTTATTTTATTATTTTCATTCTTGTTTCAGAACCTTTGTTTGTTCATTCACTCATTTCCATGGCCGGCTCAGCCCGCCCCAAGGGCAGGGCTGGCGCAGCATGTGGTGCCGGGGATCGAACCGCGGTCCCTGAAGCCGCCCAAGCTTCCCGAAGCAGGGGCTTTAGACCACGGAGCCATCCCGCCGGGCCCCTCCCCCTTGTTTTTGTTCTTGCTGCTTTTGCTGTCTTCTGAAGCCTTAAACTATTACCGCTGTGTCTCGTCACCCTGATTTGGATCTAGTTGATTACAAACTAAATGCTCCCAAAACTGTGAGCTAAAAAACCTTTACTTCCTGAATTTAGTTCATCAGATATTTTGTCTCAACAACAAGCGAAAAATAACTAAGAGTATTATAATGGAATAGTGGATATGTGACATTATATATTTGTCACAGTCCACATGACTTGCTTATTTTTTTCTCATTGCTGCAACAAAATATCCAACACCCACAATTAAGGAAGGAAAGATTTATTTAGAACACAGTTTGTGGAGTTTTCAGTCCACATTTAACTAGCTTGAAGGCATATGGCAGAGGGCAGTGGTTCATAGTGGCAGAAAACAGCAAAAGCAAATGAACAGGCACAGTGACCATGGTGACAGAGAGAAAGCCGCTCTTCCTTCCTTATATTGCATTCAGGCTGTCCTTGGGTGTAGCACTTACACTCATAATCCAAGCATTGGGTCTTGAATTAATCACAATAACTGCATGAGACTTTGGGGGAGAGACAACTAGACACAAAGAATGACACCACAGAATTATAACTGCAGTGTAAAATCCATTGCGAACTATGGATTAAACTCAATATTTATGAATCGATATAGGTTTATAAGTTCTAGCAATTACATCAAAAAGAGATGCTGCCGGGCGTGGTGGTGCACACCTGTAATCCCAGCACTTGGGAGGCTGAGGCAGTAGGATCAGCCTGAGTTCGAGATCAGCCTGGGCTACAAAAGTGAGCTCAAGGCCAGCCTGAACTGCACAGCGAGACCCTGTCTCAAAAAAAAAAAAAAAAAAAAAAAAAAAAAAAAAGAGATGTTATTAATACAGGAAACTATCCTAGCGTACCACATGGTAGATTGAGGTAACTCACTGTACTTTTGACTCAGTTTACATGAGTATAAAATCACCCCAAAAGCAAAGCCTACTAGCAAAAAAATCAAGAAAACACACAAAGAGCAAAATTCAATCAGTAGAATAACAATGTCACAAAATAAGTCATATTTAAAATAATTTATGCTCTGTGTCTGCATAAAGAAAGCAATCCATTTAAAGTATTTATTGCCTCACTAACATGTGAGACTAAGATACATGATCAATGTTGCAGTAACAGTTCTCACAAAAATATGTGTACCCTGCTTGATATTGCAAGAATTTTTCTTGGGCAGGTAATGTCCTTTCAATCACTTCTCCAATACATGGAGAACATAATTTTACAATCATGGTCCAAAACACAATAGGGCACAGCCAACTATTGTGAGGCAGAGAGTTACCTGAACTTATTTATGTTTGTGTTTATGTGTCCCATCCCTTTCATCTGCATTGAGAATGCTCCATTGAGTTGAACCCATAAACTCTAGGAGGAGTGCTGCTCTTAACATTATCTTCCTATGGGCATAGCCTCACTGTGCCCATGCTGAGGTATTATGTCCCTACCCTCCTGTTTGTCTGGAAATTTGGGACTCACTCCTCTTATGACCAACTTAATCACAATCATGCTCCTTTTCTCCCTCAAAAAAAGAAAATTGATGTAGAAGAGTGCTTTTAATGGTCTGCAATACAAAATACTTTAATTCTCTTCATTTCTTACCCTGATAAAAATATAGGTGACACTTCCCACAGTGTTTCTCAGACTGACTGATCTCAGAGTAGTCAGAGGTGTTGGAGACCCTTCAGGGTCACATGAATGATATCCAGCGAAGGGTGGAAACACTCAAAGTTGCTGAAGTACTGATGGAAGTCATAAGTCAGGTCATAAAGTTTCTTCATATCACGAATAATACCTTGATTACTGTTGGGAAAATTGCCAGAAATTGTGTGCAGAACTGAAAATTGCATGAACAGAATCTACCATCCTGGTCCTTGCATACTGTCAAATAGTTCCATTGCCAAGACTGCTTTAGATCTACTATTTGTCTATTTTGTTCTGTCCTGCCCAGTGTGACTTTAAAGTACTTTACTGGGGTTTGAAGCAGATGTCTGTCTGCTGTTTGCTCGTTTTCTTTAGACTGGTGTGTGCCAGGATCCTCAGTTCACCAATCTACTGCTCCTAACTACATTTTATTCTGTACTTGCTTAAAGATTTTTCACTTTGTGTAATGTTGAAAATATAAATGGCTATTCCTTATTTAAATTTCACTTTTCCATATTTTTTCACTCTCAAAACAAAACAAATCATGCATTGGTTAGATAATAAAATGTAGGCATTGGTTAGATAATAAAATGCTTTTATTTATCCAGCCATCAGCTTCTTCCCAATAAGGGGAAGCATTAAGGGACAAAGTAGGTATTTAAGGAAGGCGTTGATTCAGGGGGAACACTAGCTGTGTTCACAATGTGGACTGCAAAAGGGCTGGCCAAATAGCTCAGCAGATTAAAGCATGTGCAAGCAGGTGCAGGGGCCTACCCTGCTGGCCCCACCCCCTGGGCACATTGAAACAACTGAGACTGGGAATGATGGCGCACGCCTGTAATCCCAGATCTTGGGAAGCTATAAACAGGCAGATAACTACGAGGGTCATCTAGTAGTGAGACTTTGAATAAGCTGTAGATTCTCCCTCTTAACCCTCCCAAAAACTCATGTCTCTACAGCTTTAGCTATGATGCCCATATTCATTAAAAGTCATGGAAGATTATACGTTTTCATGCATTTCCTCTCTAAAATGACTCAAAACAATTGTTTCATTTGAAAACAAATCATTGATTCTCTTCTGACACTTCTTTCTGTCCCTAAACCTCTTAAGAACTTGATATACAAGCTCTAGGAAAAGTGCTAGGGCCCTAATTGTACATTAACTGAGATGTGCTGATCTCAGTTTTAACCACTGGCTGGTAGTGCTTGTGTAAAGATTGCACAGATTGTTCTGTGAACCAGAGCCAGCTGACCCTGGCCTGGCTGGCTATCAAGCTGGACGGACTGCACAGAGACAGAGGGGAACAAGAGTCTGCATGTCCTTCTGACTGTCGTGAGTGGACAACTCCTGCTCAACAGCAAAGGTGGGACCTGAGCTAAAGAATCAGGAAAAACCTTGAAAGGAGATTCTGAAGAGCACAGCTGAGAGAGACCGTGTTCCCTTGTGAATGTTCAGCTCACAGGTTTTGCATTTCATTTGCTTTTCTTTTTTATTTTAACCTTGCAAAAGACAAGGCCTTGGAAAACTAGTCTAAGACTCAGCATTTCTCCTTTCCATAGAAATCTCTAGTTGATGAGATTTTTACTCAAAAGATGAGAAATTTACTCAATCTCAAGAGAAACCAGCATGCTTTTGAGCCCTATGTGTGTCCCATCATAGGATTTCACTGAATTCTCAGCTGCCAAGTCTTTGCTTCTATAAGATCTTCCAATATTTTCTTACAGTTGTTGTCATTTCTCATTATCTATGGGGCATTCATTTCGGGAAACACAGAGGATGCAAAACTTTTCAGATGTAATATTGGGTGCAACCTAAACATCCATTAGTATTGCTTAATCTTCTAGATTATTTAGATTACTCATTCCAATGCAAATGATACATTAATAGCACTCTTCTACTGTGTTGTTTGAGGGAATCATGTTCAAGATAAAAATAAATCTTCAGGACAGATGCAATTAATAATACACTGTAGTGGGCTGGGGAGATAGCTCAGCAGAATAAGTGCTTGCCTGGCAAGTACAAGGTCCTGAGTTCAATCCCCAGTACTGGAAAAAAAAACAAACGAAAAAAAAACAAACAAAATATACTGAAGTTAGTTTAATCTGAGGATATGGAACCCATGAGGTCAAGGGCAAATTGTTACCATTTCTTCCTAGTGCATTTGTATTTTTTTTTTGCCATTAATTGCAAAGTTAGAAGGGCCAGCCCAATAGCTCAGCAGATTAAAAGTGCATTCTTAGGCAGAGTGCAGTGACTGGAGTTCAATCCTTGATGTGCTGTGCCAGCCCCACCTGCAGGGCACACTGACATGGCAGTTGAGACTGGTATGGTGGTACACCTGCAGTCCTAGCACTTTGGGAGGCTGAAAACATAAGAATCACTATGAGTCCAATCTATATAGTGAGACCCCTATCAAATACAGAAATAACAATATTAACAAAAATACAAAGTTAACTTCACGTATCTGCTTTTGCCAGAGTATGAGAGAGCAGAGGATATATTACAGAATAGCTACAGGCTGTGCTTATAGGTGTTGTGTGTTGTATTTCTTTCAGTGCTGAAAGAAATGATGAGAAGACCCGATGAATATAGCTTCAGAGGTCTCACTGAAATTTGTCTCGCTCCAAGTGAGCCCAGAACTCCAGAAGCATCTCACTTTCATTTCGGGCTAAGGAACATGTATAATCACTTTAGTAAAGGAGGACTACAATCTCTATTGACCTCCACCATTTCACTAACACTGGATTCACATAAATGTTAATTGATAACATTCTAATCAGGGAAGGAGACAACCAACAGGGAACCAGCAGGAGAAGCTATTATCTGCCTCCTTGAATCCTGGCTTTCCCGGATTCACAAGTAACAGACTGCAGCTGTCCCTGGGCTCTGTTTATTACTCCCCCTTTCTGTGATGCTAATTAGGCTTTTGTCTCATCTCTGTATTTGTACGTATAGGGTTTCCATAACAATAAACTTGCGATTCTTCCAATGCAAACTAATATTTAGAAGATGTTTCATGTCAAAAATGACATTTTCTGTTGATTCAAGAACATAGTAGAGACACTATGCATTTGAAAAGGTTTTTCAGGGAAGTAAACTTGACTTCAAAATTCTTCCCCATCACTATACTCGTTATATAACCTTTTAGACTCCAGCTCTTTCCCATGTAATCCGTGCTATTTTTCATTTTCATGAAAAACATTTGAAGCAGGTAGTAGAAAACAGGATGGGAAAAGATGGGTGCAAATTTCCAAAAGTGTTGGGACAAAACAGGCCATTGGATTTTGACCCTTTCCACATATCTGCATAACTGACTTTTCTGAATGGTTCTGTAAGCTCTGCTTTTGGTAAATGACCTTGACACACTATCATCATTTTATGGACTCAGCAACAAGGTTTCAAGTCTCAAGGATAAGAAGCTGCTAAATATTAGATCTGAAAACTAGTTCTAATTTTCTCTCAATACAAATATGTTTTGGTTATTGGATTCTCTTTAGTTGCTCATAAAACTCTTCATTTTCATTTACAGGCAATAGACACTGGCATTATACAAATGCCTGGCACATTGAGTTCCATATGTTTCACATAACCATCTCATTATCAATAAAAAATCACTACTATTTCCATTTTTATGTGAGGGGAAACTGAGGCTCAGATAGTTTAAATAATATTCTAAAGTCATCCAGCTAGTATTAATGCCTTTCCTCTAACAACCCTGTGATTTTTGCCTTACAACTACTTCTTTATGCAGAAAAGACAATTTAAAATGACTTATTATCAATTTGGATATATTTAGAGATTTTTTAAGTGATAGCTTTCTGCACTCTAGGCATTTCGCACTTAATAAGGCAGAGTACAAATCCGTGACATACAGTCTGAAAGTCTGAAAGGACATTCACTGAGCTATCTCTCATTTTTCTCCATCTGTATTATCTCTGCTAATATATATTCACGGTCTCCTTCCTGTCCCCCCACCTCTCTTTTTTGTTGTTGTTAATGTATTTGGTACCAGGTCTTTCACTTCATAGCTCAGACTTACAGCAATCCTCCTATTTTCGCTGGGGTTACAGACATGTGCCACCGCTCAGGATCTCAGTGGCCAGTTCAGTGTTCCCTGGGGGAGAGCTGGCATGGCATGTAGTGCTTGGGATCAAACCCTGCTCCCTCTACTTGCCTAAGAAGGCGCCTAGTCCACTAAGCTATGCTGCCAGACCCCCTTACTCTCTTTTAACCATTGTTTTCCTCTAGACCCTGCATTCCATTCTCTCAATGCCTTTCCTTCCTGCTGGACGGTGAGAGCTCATGAGTTAGAGTGGAGCAGGCACTAAGTGCCTTGCTTGGCAAACAGTGGCTAAGCATCAAATCCACAGTGATCACTCAGCGTCTTTTCTCAGCATGCTCAGTTCGTTTGCTTTGGATACTACTGAATGTGGGCAGCTGTATAAATCCTATGCTTTAGGAAGGAGGGAGGTGTTTCATGTCCTGACTAGACTAGTTTTAAAATGCAGCATCCAAAGACTTATCACCCTCTGAGTTCTGTGTTTCAGGGTCAGATCTTTTAAGAGCTATGATAGGTAACCAAAGTATCACAATGAATTTAGGGATATCCATGAGGACGAATCATGGCACTGACAACTGAATAGTCCTGTATATTCCTTGAAGGTAGGTTTTTTTTTTTTTTTTTTTTTTTTTTTTTTGTGGGACCAGGTTCGAACTCACGACCTTGCACTTGCTCAGCAGGCACTTGTGCCTCGGAGCTATCTCCCCAGCCCTGGTAGTTTGTTTTAACTCTATGCTTGTATTGGTAATGGTATAGATTACACAGCTAGGACAAACCAGGCAAATAATTGGACAGACTCTGGCAAAGTCCTGGCTACCCAGGGCACCCGAAGAGAGCTTAGGATCCAGGATGACTCTGCAGTGCCTGAGCACTTACTTATGTTTTTTAGTAGTCACTTAGGATGGGTGATACAAGAAGACTCTGATAAACTTTGAATTTTTTGCTTAAACAGTTATGAGAATACATTGTTGGACTTAAACCTAACTAATAATCAGCTAGAGTATAGTATCTGTATGTAAATGTTAACATTACTTTGCAACACTAGTTTTAAAAGCGGGAAGATTTGTTATATTTTGTTGGCTTTCACAGTAAAAAGGAACTACATCTGAGAAATCACACACAAACACAAAGAATATGTTAGGATTAGATCAACCATCTTGCTAAACATTCTATATTTATTGTGTATATTCTTTGATTATGCCATCCTCTTTCTGTGCATTGAAATTTCTAAGATTCTGCTTCATATTTTATTGTCAGTATTTGTCTACTTATTTTGATTTGGTGTATATTAGTTTTGCAGTTACCCTAGAATTTTACATTTCTGATTCATTACTATCTATTTTGTTGAGGAATGATGTAAATGTAAGGTTGAAACAAGAACTAAAGTGCACACATTTATATATTTTTTACTTTGTGTGATTTTTCTGCCATGTTCTTTATGGTCAGATTCCAAAAATCATTAGGCAATGAATTTTTATTGTGCTTATTAATGCACTGAGCATTGTGTTAGGAACTAGTTTTTAAAAGAAAGCTCATATGTTTTATCTCACTATATATCTTTAAAACATCACATATATAAGGTGTCGGATAATTTTAGACTTTTCAGCAGCTCATCAAATTTTAATTGATTTGTGTGTTTGTACACATATAGGATAAAACTCATATATTTAAATGTACAATTTAGGAATGTTTGGCAAATGTTTACAAGAATAACATCACCACAATTTTCACAATGAACACAGAATAATCACCCAAGCTTTCTACATATTTATGAAGCATCTGTCCCTCTGCAAGTCTTCCCTTCATTCGTAGGCATTTCCTCCAACCTCTATATTGTCAGCATAGATTTGCTTGCATTTTTGAGGACTTTTTGTAAAGAACCATATGTCATATGTGAATTACTTTGGTTATAACTTCATTAATTTAATTATTTTGTTTCATTCTTCTTGCTATACCTTTTCTAGTGCATTTTACTATCTTTTCATTTTTTTTAAGTAGATATACATTTGGTTTACACATATGCATGTTAAAGAATATTGGGATTGTTTTAGTTTTAACTTTTACAAGTAAAACTATTATAAACAAACAAAGATGACTCCTTTTAAAGCAATACAATTTCATTTGTCTTATGTAAACATTTAGGATGATGATGTTCAGATTGTGTATGTGGACCTCTTTTAAATGTTCAAACTGACTCTAAAAATGACTGTACCATTTTGAAATATATATTACGTACCTGTCAAAAGTTCCAGGTTCTCCATATACAATTACTCTTGACTTAGAGAATTTTTTCAATGTGGTCATTGAATTCTGCTTTTATTGGTCATATCTACTTGTAATTTTAATATAATTTCCCTAGTAACTATTCATATAGATCTTGTATTTATGGGTGTATTTGTCAACCATGTAACTTACTTGCTTACTTATCTATTTGAATATTTTTGATCATTTACATAATTGGGTTGTTTTATTAAAGTTATAAAAGTTCTTTTTCTGTTGTAGAAATGAGGTCTTTCTCAAATTCTTTTTCAAATACATGTCCTTCATACTTTCCTCTCCTCTTGTCATTTACATTTTCATTTATGTATTAGAATCCTTTGAAGGGCCAAAGTTGACTTTGATGTGATTTATTTTATCATTCATTTCTTTATATTTTATGCTGCAATGTCTATCTCAGTTACTCTTCTCTCATTGCTGGGACAAATATCCAACATCAAAAATGCAGGAAGGAAAGGTTTATTTAGCTCACAGTTAGTGGAGGTTTTAGTCCATATTCAGCTGGCTCCAAGGCAAAGTGGTGGTGCATGGCAGGCAGCAATCCTTCATGACAGCAGTAAAGATAGAGAGCAAAGAGAGTGGCAGCAGCTCCGGCAGCTAGCCAGGTTCTCTCCCCTCCTACATAGTGATGCAAATTACCTGCCACAGGGCAGGTACAGCACCCACACCCACAATAAGCAATCACAAACTCCAGAAGAAGCCACATGACTGCATGAGGCTTTGAGGAGACAACTAGCCACAAACCATAACAATGTCTACACTATTGTCACTTATATGTCCATTATATGAATATTTTCCCTTAAATTTTCTTGCAGAAATTTTTTATCTCAGATTTTTCCTTTTATGACTAGACCCATTTTGAGTGTTTTCCTTGTTTTGGATTTGGTTTATTTGCTTGTTTTTTTTTTTTTTTTTTAAATCTGGAGCAAGGACTCTTCCATATATTACAGCAATTCCATTACTACAATATCTGTCAAATCAATTGAATTACCTTTGCAAGCATTCAAATAATACCTATCACATATGTAAGGGGTTATTTCGGACTATCTGCTTCCATTATTTGAATATACTGTGGCTTGATGTGTAACTGTGTCCAGAATGGCAGGTTTCCTGGCACTGAAATCAAATGGTAGTTCTTCCAAAGGATGGAGAGTTAAGTGGGGTTCCCAGGACTGAAAACCAGTGGGCTATTGGCTAGAACTTTCTGGATCTCTATACCACTCCCAAAATGGCCTTCATAAGTAGTAATGTCAGTAGTAAGAGTGAGGCAGCTTCAATACACAAGAAGCTGCCAAGTTTCTATGTATTTTACATGTCCTGATGCTCTTGTTTGTTGGTCAAAGCAATTTTCATAGACACACCTTGATTCTTAGGATTGAAAGGCTTTGCTTTGTTTTTGAGGAATGATAGTCAGATCATAGGACATACATCAATATAGAAAAATCATGGCCATTTGTTGTGCAGTGCCTACATTTCCTTTCATTTATACTCTAGTCCACAGCCTCATGGCCAACCGTGAGCCGTTCTTGTTTCCTAGTCTGAGACTTCGTTGCTTTCCACATTTCTGTTTCTTGCCACTATTGCAGGGACTTCGCTGAAGCTGTGCAAACACAAACAAATGAGAAGGAAATCACTGCAATGGCTCTTGCTAGCCACAGGAAGAAAATAAATTCTAGATTTATTTGCTGCTGAGTAATTAATGCCAAAGGGTTTCCATAATAATATCACCACTAATTGGTTTGCTGTGTCTGGTTGTTTCCAGCACACCTAATAACCACCAGTGGTGTTTAAGCAATAAATACCATTTACTGTGTCTGTAGCATTTGTCTGTAATGGAGTATTTTCAGGAAAATGCAAGTTTTATACTTTTGAGATACTGAAAATATAATATTGTGTAAAGTACAAGTTCTTACCCTGTAGAACTTGTACTAAATACATTAAAATTTTTAAAAAATTAAAAAGTAGGATTTTTTTGAGTGTTTTAACATCTCTAATCTCTAGTCTCTCCCTCTCCCCTCCCCCTCTCCCCTCTTCCTCTGTCTTCCCCTCCCCCTCTCTCTCTCCCTTTCTCTTTTCCTCCCCTCTCCCACCCTCCCTGCATCTCTCAGTATAACATTGCAGCACAAATGCAGGCACATGATGATTTATGAATCAATGTCTCTTGAGCATCAAATATGGATTCAAATTATAAAACTAATCATCTTTATACTTACTGGCATAAATTTCTATACTAGGAAAGATAATGAGAATATACTAAAACCAATGACAAATGGGTATGTTTTCACACAATTGTATCTGTACAGTTTATTTCAAAGGAAAGATGAGGGGGAGAAGACATACATTGAGGACCATCTCTAGTTCTGACTCAGCTTCCAGCTTATTGCTGATATCAACAAGTTTCTCTGTAGCAAAGCACTACTTCCAGGTTCCAATACACTTGTGATTTGCATTTCACTTTTAGCTTTACAAGTAACTCTAAAAGCAAATTTCAGTGTGTGCACCACTTTTTCTACTTCATATGCCTTATGGAATAAATGTTTAGTTAACCCATTTATTTCAGTATGACAGATTAAACTTCCACCAGTAGTTTTTGCTTCTACATGGATATTATGCTATGGATTAAACTGTGCACAGTAAAAATTCATAAGTTGAAGCTTTACCTCTCCAAATGGTAGTATTTGGAGGCAAAGTCTTGGGAGCTGAGATCATCAGGACGGGAGAGTTCTTGTGCAAAATGACTAGAGAAACCTGGGACACTGTCTGAGCCATCTGAGGGTAAAGAGAAGGCAACCCAGGAACACTGCATATTTCAACCTAAATGTGGGCACCTTGGTCTTCAGTGTCTAGAATCCAAAAGTGTAAGGATTCTAATTTCAGTGCCTTATATATTTGTTCTATGGTATTTGACCATAAAACACACACAGACACACACACACACACACACACACACACACACACACACACACAC
>PVJA010038193.1:5187-19992 GCA_004027025.1 Myocastor coypus
TACACAATTTTGACACAGATATTTGGAAATTCAAGGAAATACAAAATTGTAGCCTGTCAAGACTATGGTATTTGGCCCAGTCTCTTATTTTCAAGTACTACTCTTGAGAGAATGACAGTAACTGAGTTTACACCAGGAGCAGTACATATCAAAAAGACAAGAGTGACATGTATTCCAAACATAGTTTTAGCATTACATTGTGCTATAATCAATATGCTGGACCTTTTGAAGGTTCTTGAGACCAATGTCTGATTCATCCTGTGTACATAAGTGTATGGTTTTGCTATTGATATGTTTTCTGCTTTGTCTGCTTCCAGTCACTTCGTTATTTAATCCATAACACATTCAGCTGTGTTATGCCCTTAAGTTCTTGTTTTCTTCTTTAAAGTCAATGAGAGAATAAGTAAATGAGTTGTGGTTTATTAGGATGGTTGCACTGTAGCTTGGAGAGCTGTGTAACAATCAGTGTGTTGTACATGGAGAACTCTAGTGAAGCGCTCGTTTGCCCACAGTAGTGAAATATAGATATGCATAACAGAAAATCTCAAAAAGATGAAATGAACAAAAGATGCAAGTAATACAAATGGCCCAGAACATGATTTCATTTTAAAGTTCAAAAACGGAAAAAAAACTTTTAAAAGCCTACTGCTTTGGGATTCATGCATAACCATGAACATTAAAGAAGAATAAATGGTTAATCGATACAAATTGAAAGGAAAGATAACCATTGAAAAGGAAGGTAGAAGCACAAATGTGTGATGCTCTATTTCACGTGATGGATTTCATGCGATGGATGGTGGCCTACTTTATTGATTGTCTTAGTATTATTTTAGGTGAGGAGATAGTTCACAGCATTTAGAATGGGTTGTAATACCCAGGATCTTCATAATTGAAACTAATTGTTTTGGCTAATGTCTTCTTAAAACCAACACCTGTGCCTTTTAGCATCTATTTTGCTAGGTTGACGCACTAAGCCTGATTTGGGAAAAAGAAACAATAAATAGTTGTTAATGATGATTTTCTTATTTCTCCTCTTTATCCACAAGAAACATGTTCTGGTGCACAGAGATTCCCTGCAGCAAATGAAACAGGTGTGCTGCATGATGTTTCCCTCAGGTTCCAATTAATCATACAACAAAAGAACAGAAAAATAAAGCAGGCACATGGTTTGCTATTACGGAGTTCTGAAGGTATTTTTCAAAAGTATCTTGTGAATGTTTCCCTTCTGGGCTTAGAGATCTTAAGGAGGGGGCTTTGAGATGGAGCTCTTTGCAAGACCCCTGGCAGAGACAACCCCTCCATCCACTTCCACAGATGTAGGAGTGGAGAGACGGAACCTCTCCTTACCAATCATCTGGCCTCAATTGGGCCATTGTCAGATTCAAGCTTTCCATATAAAGTCCTTAAGTATTTCTACTACTCTGTGCCGAAGATTCTCTGGAAGGAGAGTGTCTCTACCAAGACAGTAATACCTCACCACATTCTAGTTTTCTGTAGAATGGAAAACCTCTGGGGCTGGTCCATCCATGCAAGAGGTGTAAGCCAGAATGTATTAGGTATGTAGGCCCAATACACTTCTCGTTGAACTGCAAGAGTACACAGAGAAGCTGCCATAAGGTTGGGCATTGTAAAGAGAAGACTATAGGGCGATCGATCCAAACCCTGGCTGTTAACCAGGTGACAAGCCTCATGAACCAGCTGCTGCAGACCTTCCCAGGAAGCTGGATGACGCACTGTCAGGCTCATTGCTGGAGCTCTCAGGAGAGAGCTTGATGTGCTGTGGAGATGGGTTGCATTTCAGCCACACAACAGCTCTGATGGTTATAATGTGCCTTGATTTTCTGTGCAAATATAAGCATAACCTCAGCCCCAATTTAAAAGTGATGTCAGACAGTTCCAAACACCCATTTGGAGGTCATACCAAGCCATATTCAGAGAAGTTAAATTACATGTCATGAAGTTCACCCTCTTTTTTGTTTGCTACTTGATTTTTTTTAGTTTAAGACATATGTGTTAAATTATTATTTGACCTTGATGATCATATGACATCCCTGTAACGTGTTTTATCTTCCAGTTATCAAGAAAGCTCTGAATATTTTTACTAATATAAGCAGAACCAATATTAAGTTTTAATGTTTGCAACAGTAAGTTACCAAAGGCTGATAGGCAATGCTGTAAGGCACATGGGGCATGTGTCAGCATGTACCTATAAAATCATGAATATATTTAGGTTACTAATGGGTAATAATTATTTGCCATGACCAGTTGGTCCTAAGACCTCTGGGATGGCAGCTCTGTTGAGGCCTAGGGAAGAGCTGATAAGCAGGACATGACATGATTTGTCTAGTTTGTGCTTTGATAATTTTACATTCCTTTAGCAAAAGTTTCAAAACTTGAGAAACAAATTTATGGAGTTTGTCTTAGTTACTCTTCTCTCATTGCTGAGACAAATATCCAACACTCAGAATGAGGGAAAGAAAGGTTTATTTAGCTCACAGTTACTGGAGGTCTCGGTCCATATTCAGCTAGCTCCAAAGCAGACTGGCACATGGCAGAGGGCAACCTTCCATGGCTGTGGGCAGAGAGCAAGAGCTCTGGGAGAGAGCTCACAGCTGCTCAAGCAGCAAACTTCTCTTCCTACCTTACATTAAAATGCAGATCACCTGCCCCAGGGGAGAGGCAGCACCCATTTCCACAATAATCAATTACAAATTCCAGAAGCGACCCCCGCTCTGTGACTGCCTGAGGCTTTGAGGGGACACCTATACATAAACCATAACAAAGATGTTTTGCTTTATTGAAAATGAAAACCCAATTCATGGTGGCATCTATATTACAATTAGCTAATAACAGTAAGCCTGGAGATTAGAGTGAGATCTAACAAGATCGAGAAAGAATGCAGTTTTACTTAATAGAGCTACTCGTAATTATAAAAACAGTTGCAAGAGAGTGAACTTGAAATGATTCCATTGTAGTTGTTTTCTTACCAATGTTGATGAAAACTTTAACTTTTCTTACAGAGTACCAGTGGCTTTCATTGTAAATCCAATTTTATATCTTTTTTGCTTAAGTCAATGCAGAATTGGAAGAGTACAGTCCTGCAAATTTTTTGCTAGACCTTTGCTTTGTTGATATGCCATCTTAGCCATCATCCCACTACCTGGTAACCTCTGAGGCTCAGGAGTAAGTAAGAGTGTCCCATTCTTTCATGAGACCTATGCACCACAGATTGACTGGAATGGGTGCAACACATGGTGTTAGAATACCTGCCTGTCCTCAGAACCAATGTATGAAAGAGGCAGTACATTCTGTGAGACAGATTGAGGAGGTCCTAAACCTACCAGTGCTGTGGACAATGAAGCTGATTGTGTGCATAAATTGGAAAGGTTTTCCATCTCTTTATGAGTATCTTGTAAAAGTGAATTTTTTGGACTATTTGCACTTTCAAAACAAGCTTCTTTTTTTTTTTCCAGCAGCCTATTTGGAGGCGTGTGACCTTTGGGGTGATCTAATTCTATTTATTATGGTAACATCAGAATCCTCTTCCCTGTCAAGTACCCTATTCACTTACTCATAAGCATTTTGTTATCAACAGTAGAGTGTTTTGTAATGGTAAACTGTTGTTGATGTGCATTTCTTCCTGGGCTGTTACTTTGGAAGAATGAAATGGCCACGTTCACCTGGTGGCTATAGTTTGTGGGTGAATATTTGTTTCCTTTTTTTTTTGGCTACATAAAAGCTTTCACCTATTTCATCCCAAACTCTGAGATCCAGTATACCAGCACTTTGGCAAAGAAGGATAGAACATAGCTATCTCATGGAGTAATCTAAAACCTTGCTTAGATGACACCTTATCGCATGCATCTTTTAACAGTTACATAATCAATAAACTAAATTCTTTCTCTTCTATGGATAAAGTCTGAGCTTGCCCCATTGTTACCCTTGATGAATAGATTCCTATTTCCTACTTGCATCAGAGCACTATAATTAGTAAAGTGCTCTACTTACCTCTAAATTGGTCATGCAAGGTCCAGTGGATTGTCTGCACAAAATTTTGGTAGTGGTCACTGTGGTGAGAAGTTCGTGCATTCTGGCCATGTTGAGCGCCAACTGTACGAGTCCCCTCCAGTTTCTCATCTCGGTACAAGAAGTCAGTATTTGTGATCCCAAAGATAGATTATTGGAATCCCATCAAGTTAATCCCACTGCAACCTACGGTGAAGGTAAAGACACTAAAGCATATTTATAACTACTGGGGAGCCAAGGGGCCCTAAGTCCAGCCATAAAGATGGCTTTCCGGAACAAAGAGAGTGACCCAAGGCATCACTTTGTTTTATTCAGTGAAGCAGTGGCTTGAGGATGAATGACTGAGAATTGTGGGAGATAGTTGAGTACTGTGAGCTGGGCTACATGGGAGAGCAGGGCTACATTTAATGTCTGCCATAATGCAGAGCATATGCAGAGAGAGTAACCTGCATAATGTTATTGAGACAGTATCTAGTGTTTTGGGCAGCCTGCTGTTTCAGCTTTGATGTAGTCCTTCAAGCCCCAGGAAATCATAGCCTCTGTCTCCAAGCTTATTCCCAGCTGGCAGTGGCTCTTTGTCCTGTCTCTACCAGGCTCACATTATGGAGCAACAGGTGTAGGTCACCAGGGAAACACGCATGACACCTTCAAAGACTATCACTAGCACCTCAGCTAGACCGATATACATTGCTTAAGGCCAATTGAAAGGATAAACAGAAGTCCTAGCCAGCTCTCTACATATCAATACAAGGAAATAGCATCAGGTTCAGTCAAAATAGAGATAGTCACTCTTCTTTCAAGGAGAGCAGCTCAGGTGGTCCACAGGTAGGTTCTGGAGCTCTGTGCCTCCATCTTAGCAGGGATGCCTTGCCTATTGGTCCCTGGAATATACTGCAGGGACAGTGAGACTACGGTGACCATGGGGTACACTATAAGTACAATTGTCCAATGGAAGGGCAGGTACGGAGAAATTACTTCTAACTGTGCCGATCCAGGAAAACTTTGACAAGGAGATGGTCTTCAGTGAAGTGCATCGTAACGACAGAAGAGAATCTGGGTGTTTCACTGTTCCAAGTCACTCAGTACATATTAAGCAACACTTGGCAGTGTCAAAATTGCCCATTTTCTCCATCCAGAAACCATCAGCAGTTTACTGTAGTGAAAGAAATCAGGGTCATTGGATTACTACAGCGAGGGTGACCACATGCCATAGGAAAGTGCATAGTGTAACAGGGAGAGACGGACAGACAGCACTTATTGCAGGCTTCAGAACTGCATTTCACAGTGTCTGAGAGGGTTCCAGGAAGTGGTGTTCTACAATGGGCTGGACAGTGCCAAGAAGTAGTGGGATTTTATTTTTCAGGTACCTTAAATTTTTTTTCTTGTTTCAGAAATTTTGTTTGTTTATTTACTTATTTATTTTTATGGCCGGCTCAGCCTGCCCTGAGGGCAGGGTTGGCGCAGCATGTGGTGCGGGGGATCGAACTGCAGTCCCTGCAGCTGCCCAAGCTTTCCTAAGCAGGCGCTTTAGACCACTGAGCCATCCTGCCGGGCCCAGGTACATTAATGTTTATCTAGAATATGGAAGAAATAATGAGCATAAGGCCTATGATTGATTAAAATACAAACAAAGCAGTAGTATTCATATTAACTAGGATAGGAGGATGTTTGCAGTTTTGGGACTTGCACATGCTTTTGTTCTGCCGGTGTGCAGACTTGGTTACAATCCCTGTAGTCTTGATGCCTGGGGCCATAGAATGACCTTGTATGATGATGCTCTGTGAAATGGTTTATGTTCAACAGAAAAACATCATGGCTTAGCTCTGAGAGCCAGGGCAGCCTCCAGATCTCAGGAGATGATTTCCTCCATTTTGAAATTAAACTTCCGCTCATCCTACTTGGCTTTGAGGGAATAGACTAGCTAAAAGCAAACAGATGTATTTAATGAGGCAATACATGCAAAATTTATGACTATCATTCATTTCTTTTTAAATGATACATAAAATTATATACATTTATGGGGTACTAGGTGATGTTTATGTACATGTATGTACCATAAAATAATTTTCAAGCAGGTGCTTTAGACAACTGAGCTAATCTGCCAGCCCCCTAAAATAATGTTCAGATCAGGTTAAATATATCTAACTCCTTCATCATTTCGTTATAGTGAAAACATTCAAAAATCCATTCTTCGGGGTTTTTAGCAATGCGATAAACATTGTTGTTATCTACCGACGATGTAAAAATAAATAAATAAACAAACAGAAGTTCTGAAATAAGAAAAAATAAATAAATAAATAAATAAATAAATAAATAAAGGGCCCGGCAGGATGGCTCAGTGGTCTAAAGCCCCTGCTTAGGAAAGCTTGGGCGGCTTCAGTGACTGCGGTTCAATCCCCAGGACCACATGTTGTGCCAGCCCTGCCCTCAGGGCAGGCTGAGCCAGCCATAAAAATAAATAAGTAAACAAACAAAAGTTCTGAAATAAGAAAAAAAATTTAAAAAAATATAGATGATGGCAGTACAACAGCAAGACATTCTTCTCCTACCTATCTGTAATTTAGTACCAACTGATCCTGTGCACCCCCATGGCCTCATAGCTTCTGGGAGCTACTATTCCACTCTTCTGAGATCAACATATTTTTATTTCACCTATATGTGACATCACGTACTATTTGTGTTTTTATGTCTCCCTGTTTCTCTTAGCATACTGATCTTCAGTTCCATCCATGTTGTCTGAAAAATAATTTTTTTTTTGTCTTTTTGAGACAGGGTCTCACTATGCAGTTCAGGCTGGCCTTGAGCTCACTTTTGTAGCCCAGGCTGGTCTCGAACTCGCACTGATCCTCCTGCCTCAGCCTCCCAAGTGCTGGGATTACAGGCGTGCGCCACCATGCCCAGCTCTGAAAAATAAAATTTTATTCCTGGAATTTTCAAGTAATATTGCATTGTGATTTATAGCAAGATAATTTGTCATAGCGGAATTGTGGCATCAACTTGAATGCTCATCAACTGAAGAATGGATAAAACAAAAATGTGGTATTTTTATATGATGGAGTATTACTTAGGTATAAAGATAGACGCTCCCTGGTGGTCTAGTGGCTAGGATTCGGCGCTCTCAGGTATAAAGATAAAGTCAAAGCTTTTATAAGTAAATGAATGCAACTAGAGACCATAAAAAAGTGAAATAAATCAGATCCATATGCATAAACATCATATTGTCTCCCTAGGTAAGAACCTGAAAGAGTAAATAAAATCCAAAAAGTTCAAGAGGTACTGTGAAAAGGAAATAAACTATTCAAAGAGAAGGAACAACTGGGATGGCCAATTTTGCAAGCTTAGATCTGTGTCTTTGTACTTTTCTCTCATTGCTGGAACAAAATACCCAACATCTGAAATGAAGGAAGGAAAGGTTTATTTACTCACAGTTACTAGAGGTTTCAGTCCATACTCAGAAGGCTCCAAGGCAGAGAGGAACATGGTAGAGGGCAGCAGTTCATCATGGCAGAAGTCAGCAAAATAGTAAGAGCAAAAGAGGACTAACAGCAACAATTACAACAGAGAACAGTAAGTCTGTCTCCCCTGTGTTGCATTCAGGCTGTTCTCTCCAAGCTGGGTGTAATGCTCACACCCATAATCCCAGCAGCACTTACACTCATAATCCCAGTGGACCATGAGTTAGTCAAAAGCTAAAAAACTAGAAACCTACCCCATGACTGCATGACGCTTTGCGGAGACATCTAGACACAGATCATAGCAATCTGGTAATCTGAACAACTAATTTGAAAACAATATGCAATATAACAACCACTGTTGAATTCTTATCATTTTGTTCAGTGAAATTCTGCATTATTACTGATGATTTTTTTTACTACTTTTTGTTCTCTTCAAGAAAAAAAAAAAGCCACATTAGCCCTGCACCTGGGCTGAGTTGGCCACTGAGACAGGGCTGGTGGAGCACACCTGTATTCCCAGAACTGGGCAGGCTGAAAACATGAGGATTACTATGAGACCAAGCTATGTATACCTTAAAAAATTAAAATAATAAATAGCACCTTGTCTTTCCCCCTTCGTCAGTTGATGTGCACTTGGGTTGCTTCCAGTTCTTGCCTATTGTGAACAATGCTGCGATAAACCTAGGTGTACGGATGCTTCTGCACATATACACATATTCCTTTAGCTATATCCTCAATGGAGGGAATACTTGGGAATATGATAGTTCTACATTTTTTGAAGAAATCTCCATGCTATTTTCCATAAAGGCTATACTGATTGATTTTTCTACTACCAAGATGGAAGGGCTCCCTGTTGGCCATATCCTCACAGGAGTGTTTTTTCTTTATATTTATATTATTTTATTTTATTTCTGGTAATGGCCATTCTTACTGGGGTGAGGTAGCTTTTCATGGCCATTTTGATAATTAGTGATGGTAATCATTTTTTTCTGTACTTGGTGGTCATTTATGTGACTTCTAAACATCTGTTTAGATCTATTACTCGCTCTTTAACAGGTTATTTGCTATTGAGTTATTACAGATTTTCTATATTCTGGATGTTAATGTCTTGTCAAATGTATAGATTGTGAATATTTTATCCCATCCTGTAGATTGTCTGTTTACTTTTTTGACTGTTTATTTTGGTGTAACTCCATTTAGTCTTTTATTGTGTTTGTTTGTTTCTTGTCACTTGGAATGGCTGTCATTTACTGAATGTCAAATACTATGATACATAGTGTGAACACATTGATTTATTTATTACTATGCCACACTGTGATATAGTGTCAATTATTATCATCTTCATATGTTTAAAAGCTATTTGAATAAAAAAATCCCAGTATTTATCATTCTAACCATTTTTAAGCATATAATAGTGCTGCGGTATGCACTATGTTTAGTAAGAGCACTTTAGACTCTTTTCATCGTGCAAAGTTAAAATTCTGTACCCATAAATCATCATTTCCCTTCCCCCTTCCTCAAGCCCCACCAATCATAATGCTACTTTCTACAATTGGATTAATTTACTACTTGCTTTTTTAATGATTGGCCTCTTTCACTTAAGATGTTCTCAAGATAAATAGCTGGAACACCCTAGCATAGGACTCCTTTCTTTCTTTCTTTTTTTTTTTTTTCTTTTTGAATTATTTCATTTTATTTTATTTCTTGTTTCACAATTTTTCTTTGTTTGTTTATTTATTTTTATGGCCGGCTCAGCCTGCCCTAAGGGCAGGGCTGGTGCACCATGTGGTGCTGGGGATCGAACTGCAATCCCTGCAGCTGCCCCAGCTTTCCTAAGCAGGTGCTTTAGAACACTGAGCCATCCTGCCGGGCTCCAAGGAATCCTTTCTTTTTTTTTTTTTTTCTTTTTTTTTTTTTTGTGGGACCAGGGTTCGAACTCACGACCTTGAACTTGCCCAGCAGGCACTTGTGCCTCGGAGCTATCTCCCCAGCCCCAAGGAATCCTTTCTTATTGAGGCTGAATATTAATAATTTCTATGCATATAACCTATTTTTTAAATCAATTTAACCACCAGAGGCATTGAAGTTATGTTTACTTTGTGGTTATTGTGAATAATGCTGCACTGAGCATAGGTGCGTCTTCAAGACCGTGATTTCAGTTATGTAGGATTTATGTCTAACAGTGTGCCGAATGATACAGTAACTCTATTTTTATTTATTTATTAATTAACTAATTTATTTTTCTTTGTTTTTATGGCCGGCTCAGCCTGCCCTGAGGACAGGGCTGGCGCAGCATGTGGTGCCGGGAATCGAACTGCGGTCCCTGCAGCCGCCCAAGCTTTCCTAAGCAGGCACTTTAGTCCACTGAGCCATCCTTCCGGGCCAGTAATTCTATTTTTAATGACTAGGGAAATTGCTATGGTGCATTGCATAGTGGCTGCATCAGTTTAAACACCTGCCACCAATGTACAAGTGTGCTGCTTCCTCCACATCTTTGCCAGTAGTTGTTGTGCCACAGCTGTGCTATTTTTTATTCCTTACTTTGCAATATCTTTTGATGCCATGAAGCATGAGGCCTCAAGATTTCTTATTATTTTTCAAAATTGGTCATGCAAAGTCATTTGTAATTCTATATCAATTTTAGAGACTTCTGAAATATTTCTGGAAAAACATGAGGATTTTCAAGTAGCCAAATATTTTAATGATGCTAAGATTTTCAGTCCCGGAACATGAATCACCTTTGTACGTATTGGTGTCTAATTTCTTTCCGTGATGTTTTCCAGTTTCCAAAGTGCAAAACTTTAGCACTCCTGGTTAACAAGATTTTCATTAATTTTATTACTGTGATGCCAATGTAAACATAAATATTTTTATCTTTTCCAATTGTTCTTTGTTGGTGCATAGGTATACTTATGCGAGTGCTGGTTTTTTATAATGGAATTGTTGAATTTGTTTATCCTGATTTTTTGTTTTTGGCGGAACCAGGGTTTGATCTCATGACCTTGCACTTGCCAGGCAAGCACTTGTGCCACAGAGCTATCTCGCCAGCCCATATCCTAATTATTTTTGTGCAATCATTAGGCCATAAAATTAAGGGATTTGGGGGCCTGGTAGGATGGCTCAGTGGTCTAAAGCACCTGCTTAGGAAAGCTTAGGCAGCTGCAGGGACCTCGGTTCGATCCCCGGCACCACATGCTGTGCCAGCCCTGCCCTCAGGGCAGGCTGAGCCGGCCATAAAATAAATAAACAAACAAACAAACAAACAAACAGTTCTGAAACAAGAAAGAAAATTAAGAGATTTCTACATATAAGAAAGCCTACATATACGTCACTGCCAACAGATAATCTTACTTTTAATTTCCAAGTTGGTTGTTTTCTATTTCTTCTGCAAGTTCTCTAACTAGGACTTTCAATATGATGCTGCAGAGGAGTGGCAAAAGTTGGCATCTTTTTCCTTTTCCTGATCTTTGAGATAAAGCTTTAAGGTTTTTTTTTTTTTTTAAGCTTTAAGTTTTTTCCATTATTATTGTACACTTGGACTTTGTGTACATGGTTGTTATTCTACAGAGATTTTTTGTTATTTACAGATAGTTGAGTTTTTTTAATCATGAAATATTGAATTTTATTAGATGTTTCTCATTGATCATTTGAGAATATAGTGAGGGTTTTGTTTTTCATTGTGTTAGTACAATATTTTACACTCTTTGACTTTCATATCTTTATTTTTCTTTTAATTTTTTATTTTATTTATTTTTTTCTTGTTTCAGAACCTTTGTTTGTTTAGTCACTAATTTTTATGGCCGGCTCAGCCCGCCCCAAAGGGTAGGGCTGGCGCAGCATGTGGTGCCGGGGATCGAACTGCGGTCCCTGAAGCCACCCAAGCTTTCCCTAGCAGGGGCTTTTTAAGACCACTGAGCCATCCCGCCAGGCCCCTCATATCTTTAGATATCATTGCACTTCAAGACTAAAATCTGACTATGGTGCACATTCCTGTAAGGTGTTGCGCAATTCAGCTTGCTAGTCTATTTTTTTAGGATGTTTTTTCATGGATATTAATTAATCAGGGATCTTGATCTTCAGATATCTTTTCTAATAGTATATTTGCCTGATTTTGGTATCAAAATAACGCTAGCCTGAAATGACTTCAGCTGTGCCCCTTTCTGTTTAATTCTTTGTCATGCATACTTCCAATACAGATCACTGGGCCGGGCCGGATGGGTCAGTGGTCTAAGGCCCCTGCCTGGGAAAGCTTGGGCGGCTTCAGGGACCTCGGTTCGATCCCTGGCACCACATGCTGCTCCAGCCTTCCCCTCAGGGCAGGCTGAGCTGGCCATAAAAATAAATAAATAAACAAAAGTTCGAAAAAAAAATGTTCGGAAACCAATACGGATCCGTGACACTTGTTCTGGACTCTTGATACGTGCTTATAACACATCTTCTTCATTTCCATCTGTTTATCGGTTCCTTCTCTCCTCTCTCTTGATCCCTTTCCCCAAGGGTCTGACTTCTAGATCATCCCTCCTTTATTTCAGTGTTTAAATTATTTTTATTCTTTTAAAATGAATTAATATTATTTCAGTTACCCACATTTATAGGATACACTGTGATAAGTTAGAAAATGTATACAATATGTTATGATTCTGTCAGCGCAGTTTACATTTTCATCTCCTGAAACATTTTTAAAAGTTTTCATTAACATGTAATAGACACATTCAAGTCAGAATAATTAACATTTCTATTTCCTTACCATTACTTTATGTTTGTAGCACTTCAATTCTCTTGGTTTGGTATAATCGTTCACTAAATATTTAGTAGAGTTGTCAAGGAAACCATCTGGTCCTGGGCTTTTAATGTTGGGAGATTTTTGATTACTGATTTGATCTTCTTACTAGCTATACATCTGTTCACAATTTCTTATCTCTTCTTGACTCAGTCTTTGTAGTTTGTGTGCTTTTAGGAATTTAGCTGTTTCAGGTTATCAAATTTGTTGGCATACAATTGATCATAGTAGTCACATGGACCTTTTCATTTATGCAGCAAACAACTGCAATGTCTTGTCATAATTTTTACTTCATTTTTTGAATCATTTTACTTATTCTACCAAAGAGTCTGAAAATTTTGCTGATTCAGTAAAACAACTCTTCCGTTTTGTTGATTTTTTACCTGCTTTTTTCATTCTATATTTTGCTTGCTTCTGTTCTTTTATTCATTCTGCCTTTCTTTCTGCTAGTTTAATTTTTTCCTTTTTCTAGTTCCTCCAGGTGCAGTTAAGCTCTTAGCTTTATAGCTTTCTATTATTTTGTTTTATTTTTTTAATTTAATGTAATTTTATTTTTTTCTTGTTTCAGAACTGTTGTTTGTTTGTTTATTTATTTGTATGGCCAGCTCAGCCTGCCCTCAGGGCAGGGCTGGTACAGCATGTGGTGCTGGGGGATCAAACCTCGGTCCCTGCAGCCGCCCAAGCGTTCCTAAGAAGGTGCTTTAGACCCCTGAGCCATCCTGCCAGGCCCCAGCTTTCTCTTATTTTAAACTAGTCTTTTACCCTGATAAAGTTCAGTGTTATACTGTTTTGTTTTGTCCAACAAGTTTGGGTATGTTGTCTTTTCATCCATGTCAAGATACTTTCTAATTTTGTTTGTAATTTTTTTCTTTCATCCATTCATTATTCAGGAGTGTGCAGATTAATGTCTACATATTTGCAAATATTCTAATTTTTATTTGGTTATGGATTTCTAGTTTTATTCCATTGTGGCTAGAAATGATACATCATATAATTTCAATCTTTTCCTTTTGTTAAAACTTGATTGTAAGCTAATATATGATTTACTATGAAAAATGTTCCTCAGACCTTGAAAAGAATCTCTAGTCTGCTGGTGTTTGGCGAACTATTTTGTAAATGTATGCTAGATCTACTTGCTCTTCAGCATTGTTGAAATCCTGTTTTTAATAAATCTTCTTGGGCACGACCGGATGGCTCAGTGGTCTAAAGCGACTGCTTGGGAAAGCTTGGGCAGCTTCAGGGGGCGTGGATCGATCCCAGGCACTGCATGCTGCGCCAGCCCAGCTCTTGGGACGGGCTGAGCCGGCCATAAAAATGAGTGACTAAACAAACAAAGGTTCTGAAACAATAAAAATAAATAAATAAATAAAATAAAAAAATTCTTAAAAAATAAATCTTTATATTAAATCTATTAGTAAAGGTAGATAATTGAAACTTTGTTGAAAGATTGTTACTGTGGTTTTCATCATCTCCTTCAATGTCTGCCTCATATACCGTGGCGCTCTCTTGCATGTTTAGGTAACTATAATTGCTACATGTTTCTGGTCAACTGAGCCTTTTATCATTACATAGGCATCTTTCTTTTTGGTAATGGCAGTATTTTTGAACTTAAGTTCATTTTGACTAATATAAATATGGAACAGTCTGCTATCTTTTAGCTATCATTTTCACAGGAAATCATTTGTTTCACTCATTTTTTTAAGCATACATGCATCCTGAATCCTAAAGCAAGGCTCCTTTTGATGGTGTGTAGTTGGATTTTGTTTTCTTATTTAACTTTTTTCAACCTATTAATTTTAATTGAGGTATGCATCCATCTGTTAGAACTTGTATAACAAACTATAGCAGAAATTTATTTTCTCAGACTTATAAATTTGGTTTCCATTAAGGCTTACTTCTTTCTTTGTACAAGGCCAACTCCTCTTTGTTGCCACATAAGGATTTTGTCTGTGTTTCTATGGAAAACAAAATTCCCTGAGATATTTCTCCTTTCTCATAGGCACAGCAGTTCCACCCTTATGACCTAATTTTACATACACATTTTACTTTTCTAAATAGATATTGATTTGGAGAGTGTAAAAGCTCAATTTAGTTCATCATATGGATTTTAACTCATTTAACAGTTACCATAATTACCCAAAGGAAAGGACTCATTATAGCTAGCTTAGTGTTTCATAGAAGTATTTTTCCTTCTTCTTGAATATTGCTTTCCTTTGTGTTCTGTTGAATTTTGTAGTGGTATTCTTCGGTTCATTCTTCATTTGCATATATCCTATAAATGTTTTCTTTTTTCATTATCATGGGGATTACATAAAAGTCTACTCCTTTGCTGTGTGCCCACACTGTGTTCTCAATATTCTATTATACACTTTTTTACATTTTTATCCAATAGCATAGTTTTCTAATTATAATTTTATTTGTGTTGTAAGTGTTCTATACCTGGGTAAACAGTAATTTAGACACTACCAAAACTTTTGCATTAGTCTCTCTCTCTCTCTCTCTCATATATATATATATATATATATATATATATATATATATATA
>PVJA010038194.1:0-19892 GCA_004027025.1 Myocastor coypus
ATTGATGTTTTTTTGCTTTGTCTGCTTCCAGTCACTTCGTTGTTTAATCCATAACACATTCAGCTGTGTTATGCCCTTAAGTTCTTGTTTTCTTCTTTAAAGTACTTATATTAGGGAGACTATACGATATTTACACATATAGGTCTGGTTTATTTCACTAATGAGTATATGTTCAATATACATCCATTTATATATGAAGAATACTACTCATCCATAAAAAAATGATAAGTTTGAAGTATTTTCTTTTAAATACAACCTTTTTTTTGTTGGCAATATTAGAGACTTTGGCTGTTTCTTTATTTATTTATTTATTTTTGTGGGACCAGGGTTTGAACTCGCGACCTTGCACTTGTCAAGGCAGGCACTTGTGCTACAGAGCTATCTCCCCAGCCCCAAGACTTTTGCTGTTTCTTAATTGGGTTTCTGTATCTTTTCGAAGAAAGTCTCAGGTGATGTTTTCTTTTTATTCATTTTGTTTAGGATTATCTGTGGGCCTAGACAAAAACTGTGACTAAGACATCTTCACAGTGCAGGAAAGATGTGTGGATAGAAGCAGTAAATGAGATAATGGGTAGGCTATGTTAAGACTGAAATAGTTATCAAATCCTGACTTAAAGCCTACTACCAGATGCAGCTATAAAATTGAAGCAAATCAACTTATTTGCCACTATAAAGCCTGTCACTAGATACAGCTTAATTGTCACTTCCTACTCACTGGCAGAGATGTCTTCAAGCAGTTGATGTATGACAGGCTCTTGGCAGTCAAAGCTGACTGCTAATGTTAATCTGTATGTGCAGTTGCTTCTCTTCACTACCATCACTGTCTCAGCTCCACCACAGATTGTCAGGCATTAGATACTCACAAGGAGCATGCAACATAAATCTCTCATATATGCACTTCACAGTAAGGTTTACACTCATATGAGACTCTAATGGCACTGCTGACATGATAGGCAGAGCTCAGGTGGCAATATGAGCAATGGAAATTGGACCACTTACTGCTTACCTTCTACTGTGTGGTCTGGTTCCTAACAGACAATGGACCAGTACTGGTGCTTGCCCAAGTTTTGGGGACTCCTGGACGATAGAACTTGTTCTCTTCCTTTTGCCCTTTGTCTCCTTGGTCCTCCTTTCTCTAGCAACACAACCTCGACTCCTTTGCATATTTGCATTGTGAAAGCAAATGCAGGAGGGCCCTTAATTCCTAGTTTTTGAAGGACTAGAATGTACTCTCCATTGCATTCTAGGGGCATAAGCAGTCCTAACATCATCTCAAATTCAAAGGATGAAGAAATAGTTTCCACCTGTTGACAGAACAACAGGCAAAGTAATATTGAAGGGACACAAACAATGAAACATCATAAAACGCTATTAACAATTTGCTGACAGAGGTCTTACTTCTGTGGGAGTCAAAAAGCTCCATAAAATATTTTCAAGAGAATATAAGTCTTGAGCTAATGCCTAAGGATGGAATTATAAAGAAGATAGATGGGAGTGTTTTCTAGGTAGAGGTAACAACGTGAACAGAAGTCAGATATACATTCATGAATGTGGGACTACTAGAGATTGTCTATGTCTAAAGAGTTCTGTACATCTATGGAAAATCATGGGTCAATGACGACAAAGAAGAAAGCAACATAAAGGCCTGGCACATTGTAGAAAACATTAAATCTTATCTTGAAGCCAGACTTACAAGATTCCAAATAGCAGCATGTCAAGAATAGATTTATATTAAGAAAGATTACTTGGAGTACTGAGGAAGGTACACTGAATAAAATCTTATCTTAAATCAAATAGTGGATGTGAAAGTACAATGTAAATGCTAAAGACAATTTTTAAGTGAAATATTTTGAGTCCTGAAGTAAATTGCACTAGAAGTCCTTATTTCCACACTTTAATATCCTTCTCCATCACAGCCTGGGACACCTGATGGCAGGAGACAGCAATGGATTTAATCCATCAACATTTAATGAGCATCTGCCATGTTCCAGGTGTAAAGATTTTGTTGAGGGTGGACAATACATAGTGTCTTCCTTGATGGAAAGCACGATCCAGTTTGCAGAACTCACAGTCTGCGTAGTCTTACCACATGCTTAATTATAGAATTTTGTAGTAACCATTTCAAGGCACTGGTTATAGTGCACTTTCTGATTGAAACTCTGGTGTAAGACCAAGAGTAGTGTTGTGGCCAGTACCAGATGGGGAGAATATACTTGACTGTGATAACTGAGAAAAAAAAAGAGGAAAGAGAGTGGCTAAATGTACGCCTATTGCACACCCACACTCACTTGACATATCTTGTGTTATATAGCTCAAACAACCACTCTAACACTGAAGTGCTATTACTCTACATGTAAAGCGTATAGTTAGGAAATAGCAGAGCTGATGTTTAAACGTAGAATAGCCCACCATGAGAGCATGTACTGGCAACTACTGCAGTAAACGTGAGGTTCAAATAAGCCTTTGAACCTGGAAAGCACCAGATGTGCATATATGAAGGAATAATAGCTAATTGGAAGAGCTGAGGCAGGAGGGTCTTGGGGTGTTCTGCGCCAGGAAGAAAGTTGGGGGAACTGTATTGCTACAGACTGCTTTGTGAATTTAGATGATGACATACTCAAGAAAGAATCACACAGTTGCCATCCTGCAAAATACTCAAATTCCTAAGACAACACACAACACTGGTGCTTATTAGTTGGAACTGAAAGCATCATTATTCCTTGAATTTTGGTGTATATACTAAATTATTCATCTTTTATTTTATTTCCCAACAACCTGATAAAAATGAACATACATGAGTAATTTTGCATGGATTGAGCTTAACAATTGAAGTTTTCATCATTACAAACATTTTAGTCCACTTGTGTTCCTCTTTTTCTTGCAACATAAAACATAATGCAGCTAAAATTAAAGGAAATATATATTAAGAATTTAGTAGCCATTTGTGGTGGCGCACACTTGTAATCCCAGCACTTGGGAGGCTGAGGCAGGAGGATCGGCGTGAGTTCGAGACCAGCCTGGACTACAAAAGTGTGCTCAAGGCTGGTCTGAACTGCATAGCGAGACCTTGTCTCAAAAAGACCAAAAAAAAAAAAAAAAAGAACTTAGTGACAGTGTTACTAAGGGTATGAATAAAAATTTAATGATTTGTTGCCTTGAATAAAACAAAATCATTTGCTAACTTTAATAACATAAAAAATAAGCTTTTCCATGGGTGATACTAAGTTTCTAAATATAACTCAATTTTAGCAATGTAATTGTCTATATAAAAACTACTTTATAGTTAGCATGAATTCTCTAAATATGATTTAATACACAATATTTTGTAGTTCAATATTCTTGGTGATGGTTGGTTTATGTCAAAGAAAATAAAGTTCATTATTTGATGTAATCTTTGAAATATACCTGTACATGCTATTTGCATTAAGTGTTCCTTTCTACCATCAGAATAGACCTTTTATGTAAATCTCTGTACCAGAACAGAAATTGATCTCATAAAGTAAAAGGTATATTAAAAAGCAGAGTTTGTCAAGTGTATACTATTCCATCCAGGTCCTCCATTGCTGTTTTTGTATATTGTTGACTCCCTTCAGTTGTAATTAATGTTCAAATGTGAACTCACTGAGGCCTCTGATAGGAAACACAAGTCAATTAGGTTGATGCAAGCCTGGATATATATCAATAATCATCTTGGCATGCTACTCAGAAATTTTGAAAAGTAAAACTCAACAGGAGACAACTTTAAAGTTAATTTTTTTTCTATGCTATGAATTCCATTCCTGCCATTACCCTAAAATGTACTTGTTTTGGTCTAATAATGTAGCTCAGTAATAAAGCACATGCCTAGCATGTACAAGGCCCTGCATTCTATCCCCAGTACTGCAGAATAACAGTAATAATAAAGTATACAAAATAAGTTTACCTAAATAACAATCTAGAAATGAAGAATGTACTTGTGCTTCATGATGTCTCTGTAACATTTTCTGCATTTCTTGTACCTTTTCATTGACTCTACAATACTTACAGGGGCAATTTCTCTTGCTTTTGGAAAATAGGTAGGCTGGCCCTTCATAGAACAAATAAGAGTGTGACACAAAATGGAGAAATGAGAATACTTGCAGATTTTCTAAAGAAATGTGTACTCATAATGTAAAGACTTAGCAAAAAAGTTTTTTTTCTTTAAGCTTGTGGGAAAAGGAAATACGGGATTTGTAGTAAATACAGAACTGAGAATAACTCATGACATCACCTATATAGTTTTCACCGCTATTGAATCATGGTAAATTTCTTCCATGCTTATCTTTCCACCTTTATCCTCAGAACTGAGCCCGATGTTGGCCATGTATGTAATAGTGATATTTTGATTCTTCATACATGTCTAGTCATCCTGAACCCTTAAACAACAAAAGTGAGAAAGTCAATCAAATCATGGTTTAAATTGCAAGTATCTATTCCTCCAAACCCAGCCAAGTACATGTTATATTTTGTACTGGCTCAGTAACTAATGACTAAAATTCTTAAACAAGAGACATTAGGATCTATATATGGCTTACTAAGTATTTTTTTTAGTTACTGATATATTCAGCAGCTCTGAGGAGGATGTGAAATCTCATCACTTAAAATGTGTCCATCCTCTGGGAGCTTGTTAAAAATACAGATTCCTCGGCTCCATCTCGAGAATACTGGATCGGAATCTGTAACAAGATCTTGAGGGGTTCCAATTCACACTGAAGTCTGAGCTCTCAAAAAACAAGACTGAGTCAAAATATTTTTCACACAGGCGCTAATACAATGGGCTTCTCTGAAGACTGCTCAGGAGTTCAGTGAAAGATCCCAAAATATGTTCAGTTGCCGACAAATATCTCACAGTCCTTACGCAAAAAGCCATAACATTCCTTTCCACAATTAGAGGTAAGATTTAGGAAAAGAAGGTTTCTGGGAGAGGAATGGCACTGAGTTAGTTCACACAGGAATCCTCTTGCTCTGTCTTCATGGTTTGGTTCTTCCCATCACCTACATTGGCTGAGCCTGTAGTGGTTGCATCCTCCATCTGCCCATTCACACCCTGATCTCTTTTGCATTTCAAACCCAGAAGAAGTCCTTATTGTGGGAGAGATAAAGTAGCATTCCCCGAAACCAAGATTTTTATAGTGGGATCTCGAATCTATTCTCCAATATGTAAACTAAACATGCTTGTAGGCAGGAGAAATGCTCAGTTCAGATCCCAGCTCCACCTCTCATCCTGTGACCTTACACAAATAACTGAACTCTTCACTTTCCACATCGGTAAACTACCTATAATAATAGTTCCTACCTCATGGAGGAAATGTGAGAGTTAATAGATTAATACATGTAAAGTATTTATAGAAATGTCTGGCACTCAAAAAGTAACAGCTGCTATTAGTATCATTATTACCATTATTACAAGAGATCTTCTAGTGTAGCATTAAATTAGCATTCTCTGCGTAGGGGTGTTCAACCACTTGCATATGTACCATCCCCCACTGTTTTTGACCCAGTCCACATTTCTCCATCTTAACAGGAAGTCAGGTTTCATCAAAGCATCATGGCAAAGCTGACTACAATTGAGTTGTGGAGTTTTGAGGCCAGAATGTCCCCTAAATATGTAAGGACACTAACTCTATCCATGGAAATGGGACTTTCTCAGCATGACTTAATGACTCATTTCTTTTTTTTTTAAATTTTAGGGCAGGGTCTACAGGGTGTTCAGGGTCTCACTACTAGGTCGGACTCACAATGATCTGCCTGTTTACAGCTTCCCAAGAGCTGGAATTACAGGAGCTCTCGACCACACCCAGTTTCAATTGCCCTCTCAGTGCACCCTGGGGGCGAAGCCAGCATGGCAGGCCCAGGGATTGAACCCCTAGCCCCTGAGCCTGCTTGCAGGCTCTTTAATCCACTAAGCTATTTGGCCAGCCCTAATGACTCCATTCTTAACAGCGAACCTTTCTTTCCCAAATATCCATGAATTATTCAAGTTAATAATTCCTTCTAGTCTTGGGTGGATTTAATTTACAGTTTGAGGTTAAAGGTTTTGGGAAATTAGGGTATTTTCCCTTTCCAGTCTTTGAGCTCTCCTTTGCCACATAGTGGCTCAGTAATCTCATCTGCATTTGTCTAAATTGTCTCAGACTGACATTTTGTGTCAAAAGGTGTAAATCCTTCCATAGCATTTTGTTGCTTTCATGATCATTTCACTTATCTCTGGCTTTAATTGCTCTTAGCTAAATGTATTTTGACATTTTCGCATTGTCTCTCCAGCCTGCTGATGCAGCACTATTAGAACCAAGCTGTCAAGTTAATTCTATCCATATTTTCGGAGAGCAAAGGATGAATTGAAAACCTACCCCCTGAAAGAGTTCTTTTTGCCAAATCTCAGTTCATTTGTGGCCAAAGTTGTTCTGATAATAGTTTCACAGTATTTATTTGTTCTTTTTACAAATCAGAGAATGTTGGATGGGAGTTTGGGCCTAAAGGTGTGCATAAAGAAGCTTTACATTACATTCTAAAGTGAACCACCAATGACTGGGACCAGAAAAACCACAAAGTGGACCCCTTTCCAGTCAGGCATCACACCTCAGGGCCAAGAGGCTACATGATTTCCTCTAATTCTTTAAAATTATTTATTCATCCCTTTTTTTTAGTATGTGTTTGTGATACATAATAAATACATTTATCAAGGGCCAGCCTGATAGCTCAGCAGACTAAAGTGCCTGCTTAGGCAGAGCACAGTGGCCAGGGTCCAATCCCCAGCATGCCATGCTGGCTCACCCACAGGGCACACTGAGTCACTATTGAGACTGGGTGTGGTGGTGCATGTCTGCAATCTAAGCTCTTGGGAGACTGAAAACAGAATAATCATTACGAGTCCTATCTACATAGTGAGACCCTGTACTAAATACATTTTTAAAAAAAGAATATCTGAATTGAGCCAGCCAAATAGCTTGCATTAAAGAGCCTGCAAACAGGCACAGGGGCCAAGGGTTCAATCCCTGGGCCTGCCATGCCAGCCCCACCCCCAAGGTGCACTGAAAGGGCATTGGAACTGAAAGGGCAATGGGCAGTGGTGTGCACCTGTAATCCCAGCTCTTGGGAGGCTATAAAAAGGCAGATCAGTACAAGTCCGATCTAGTAGTGAGACCCTGAACACCCTGTAGACCCTTCCCTATAATACAATAAAAATGTATTTATCATGAGGAATGGGTACATATACATATGGCATCTTGATCCTAATTCTGCTTCCTCTCCTCCAATCTTCCCTATACCCAGATCCTCTTCCCATCTTCACAAAGTCTATCTACCTTTTTCCTGTCATCTGCCTTCTATTTCCATTTTAAATCAAAGCTCTTTACATTGAAGAGCAGAGCAGGAGCCACAAAAGTCACAAACTAATCAACCCTTGTGTGGCAGCACGGTGGGATAAATGAGAGACTCAGTCTGTTCCCGCATAAAAAAATGCATGAAGGTACCTTCACTTCTATACCCTTGGGCAAAGTGAAGCAGTGCGTCTCAGCAATGTGGACTGCAAACCCACAAGGCTATTATCTCCCCAGGGAGTATGACACAACGAAAAGGAAGATGGTAAGGAAGATATAGGGAAACTGGATCCCTGTTACACTACAAGTGGGAATGTAAAATAGTGCAGTTGCCTTGAAAAACAGTTTGGCCATTCCTCAAAAGGATGAAGGGTTATTATAGGACTCATCATTTCCATGTGTAAGTTCATATCCAAGAGAAGTGAAAACATTTGTTCACACTAAAATTTGTACATGAATGTCCACAGCAGCACTACTTGTAACAACAAAAATGTGGAAACAACCCAAATGTTCATTAACAGACAAATGCATAAATAAAACATGTTCTATCCACACAGCAGAATATTGTTCAGGCAGAAAAAGGAGGGAAGTAATGAAAGAAAATGGGGAAACAGTGATCAGTAGCAAAATTCAGCCTCTCTAAGCCCTGGAATCCAAGCACTATAAAATAAAACGTTGATGAAGAAAAAACAAGAAGTGGAGCACTTGGAACCAGGAAAGAACTGACAAGAAAAAAATTAGAAGCTATAGAGAAATTGGAAAGTTGGTTAACAATACAAAAAATGATAGAAACAATTTGGACTCTCTCTCTCTCTGGCTCTCATACTTCATATGGAAGGGAACCTGAGTCCCCAGAAAGAACATAAACATCCAGGGCTGAAAGATCCAGGTATAAAGAGCAGCAGAGCCTACAGCCTTTGTGAAATGAAGAAAATAGTGTGGAGTTTGGCTCTGAGGGTATCTTTCCACATAGCACTCAATAGCTGCAGAAGGATTCAACAGTGAACGCCTGCCATATCACCAGGGAGTGCTTGATCAGGTGCCATTTGGGAAGAGGTTAACTATTTAAATTTAGGACTCAGAACAACTAAAAAGCAGCCTCACTTCAGGCCCCAGTGTTAATCTCCTATAGTGACTGGGAGACAGAGAGCAGACTAGAAAAAAATCCCCTCAGAAGTTTAAACTCTGGTCAGGAAGGACAGACACCCTACTCGTCATGGTGAGAATTTAGCTCTAGCTTCAATTATGCTCAGAAATAGTTGATTCTGAAAGTATATACCAGCATTAAGAATTTGAGCCCTTGCCCTGCTGCCTATATCCAGCACAGGTCTGAGATCTGATTCCCTTTCATACTTATCAACATGAGCAAGGACACATCTCAGCATGGACACTGCCACAGCCTGGCATAAACCAAGGAGCCTCGGGATTAAAGAGGGTACCACATAAACCCACAGGTGTTAGTGGTAGCTGAAGAAAAATAAGACTTCTCGGACTCCAAAACTACACATCCTAGAAAAAAAATCACTCAAAAAATTTCTTTTCTGTTTTCGGATTCTCTTTTTTCATTGCTTCTTCTTACTCTTCTTTTTATCTTCTTTTCCCTTATTTTTCATTTTCTTTTTTCCACATTTTATTCTCTATATTATTTTCCCATTTTTAAATCTTTTCTCTCTCATTTTTTCTGTTACCTTTGTCTAATTCTATAAATATCTTTCTACTTGATAATAGAATCGTTTATTTCATTTTGCTCTCTTCTCTCATTATTTAATATTTCAATGTTTTCTTTTTGCATTTTCCCATCCCTTCCCACCTATATTTTAATAGTATAACAAGTAAGCTATAATAATTTTTAGATAGTTAGCAAACTCTATGTCACTACTGTTGAATTATTTTCTATCATTAGTGGAGGTATATTTACAGATATTTGCTATGTATAATATTTGGTTTGTCTTAGAGTTTATAGTATGATTGCAGAGTTTTTTCCTAAGGTTAAGTGTGGTGTTTTATTGGTTCTTATGGCATGTCAGCATCCCACTGTTCTTGGATGATATTACTGTAGATGCTTTACTTGGTATTACTAAGGCTGCACACTTGTTATTATTAGTAAATTTTCTGGGTATGCCAATACCAAGATTAGGTTTGTGAAAATGTTGTGATTCATTCCCAGAAAACAGGGCAGTGGGCCAATTATACCACACACCATCGTTCCACATTAGCAGAAATGATTAGACCTTGAGACAGATCCAAAGGACTTTAGCCACACCCTGAGTATATCACTGAAAAGTAGGCTAGCTAAACAGATTTCCATACTAGTAACAAAGTCTTCCCAATATAAGTGACCACACGCCTAAGCAAAACACAAAGCAAAGCAAAACAAAATAAAAACAAAAGAGAAAAAAGGCCACAAAATGTCTCCCAAAACTCCCAACTCCCTTAAAACAGACTGATGCAGAGTTGAGAGGGAGAAAAATAAAAGCTAAATGGTAAAATTATTCAAAAGAATGGCTGAGATTAAAAAACAGATCAATAAAGTGTTCAGTCAGCCATGTTGCCAAAAGAGAACCTCCCTGTCACATCTTAGTTAAAATACCAGAAATGAAAAACAGGGATGAAACCTTAAAAGATATTAGAGAAAACCAATAAATTATACAGGTAAACCTACTATAATTACTGTAGACTTTGTAATGCAAAATTTAAAGTTCAGGAGAGCATGGAGTGAAGTGTTTCAAGCCCTACAAAAACCTCAACACCTAATCTAGAATTATATATCTGGAAAAACCTTCTTCCAAAATTGATGAAAAGCCAGGCGTGGTGGCGCATGCTGTAATGCCAGCACTTGGGAGGCTGAGGCAGGAGGATCTGTGCAAGTTTGAGACCAGCCTGTGCTACAAAAAGTGAGCTCAAGGCCAGCCTGAACTGCATAGTGAGACCCTGCCTCAAAAAGACAAAAAAATTGATAAAGAAATAAGATCTTTCCATGAAATAAGAGCACCTTAAGAAATTCATAAGCACCAAATCAGCACTACAAAAAATTCTCAAGGATATCCTAGAAAGAGAAAAGGAAGCAATCAAAGCTTAAAATATGATAAAATGAATACTCTAAACAGGATGAGTAGTAAAGCAAAAAAGGAGTGGGGGCAGGCCAATCACCAATGAGAAAACAATAAAATGATAGAAATAAGTCAGCATTTTTCATGAATAGTTTACAGTGTGAATGATCTCAATTCCCCAATCAACTGACACATATTGGCAAAATGGATCAAGAAAAAAAAATCCAATTATACGCAGTATACAAGAAATACCCTTAATTTGCAAAAAATAAACAGATTAAAAATCAAAGAATGGAAGCAATAGTTGATACAACAAGAACACAGAAAATAATTAGGAGGTATTCTCCTAATTCTCAAGTGAATTTCAAGCCAAAACTAATCAGAGGGCCAGGAAGTTAGCTCAGTAGAATAAGCACTTCCCTGAGTTTAATCCCTGGTACTGAAAAAAAAAAAAAACTAATCAGAATAGGCAAAAAAGGTCACTACATATTGGTTAAAGAGGAAGTCAACAGGAGAGATAGCAATTATCCACAACACACTTGCATAACCAACTGCATAAAACAAATACTCCTGGACATTAAAATGTGAGATAAGCACCAACACAATTCTAATGGGGTCCTTACTAGTCCATTGTCACAAATAGGTCAGATCAAAAAAATAGACAGTCAACAAAGAAATATCAGAACTGAACCAAATCTTGGAACTAATGGACAGTAAATATTTACAGAATGTTCCATTTCATAAAAGCAGAAGGGGCTGGGGAGATAGCTCAGTAGAATAAGCACTTGCCTGGCAAGTTCAAGGTCCTGAGTTCAATCCCCATTACCGCAAAAAATAAAAGAATATAGATAGATAGATAGATAGATAGATACATACATACATACATACATACGTACATACATACATAGATACATAGATAGATAGATACATAGATACATAGATAGAAGCAGAATATTTTTCGTCTCAGCTATACATGAGACTTTCTCCAAAAGAGATCTCATGCTGTCCCATAAAGCTTGTTTAAGAAAATACAAAAGAACAAAAATCCTCCCTTGTGTATTTTCAGGTCTTAGTGCAATGAAAACAGAAGTTAGTAGCTCAGAAACCACAGAAATTATGCAAACATGTAAAAGTAAAACAAAACTATCTTGAATAACCAATGTGTCATGGAAGAAATGAAGGCAGAAAATAGTTCCTAGAATCAAATGGCAGTACTAGTATGATATATCAGAATCTATGGGACACAATGAAAGTATCTTTAAAAGGGAAGTTTATAGCAGTAAGTGGCCATATCGCATAAAAAGAGGGAGTCCAAATAAAGAACATATTGATTGATGCATCATAAAGTCCCTGAAAAAAAAGAACACTCCAAATCCAAAGCTAATACAAGAAAGGAAATTAGAAATATTAGATCAGAAATTGATGAATTGAGGCTAAAAATACAGTACAAAGAATCAATGAATCAAAGATCTGAAAAAAATTTAAATTAATTAATTAATTTTAAAACCAAAGATCTGATTCTTTAAAGAATAAACAAAAGAGGCAAAATTTAGTCGGTCTTACCTCAAAATGGATAAGCCCAAATCAATGCTATTAAAAATGAAAAAGATATAGCTACACATTATGACACATACCTATAATCCAAGCACTCAGGAGGCTGAGGCAGGAGGATTGGTAGGAGTTTGAGACCAGCCTTGGCTATAAAGTGAGTTCAAGGCTAGCCTGAACTATACAGTGAAACCCTGTCTCAAAAAGACAAAAAAATAGGGGAAAAAATGAAATCAAAATGAACTCTGCAGAAATCCAGAAAATTATGAGTAAGTTTTTTGAGAGCTTGTTCTGTAATAAAATGGAGAATTTGGAAGAAGTAGATCAGTTCCTAGATACATACGAAATACAGAAACTGAACTAGAAAGGTAGAAAATCCCTAAAAAAATCCTATATCAGACAATGAGAGCAAAGAAGTAATAAAATAATAAGCCAACAACTAAGAAAAGCTACAGTCCCAAAGGATTCACTCCCAAATTCTGCAAGATCTTTAGGGAAGATCTAACACCTATATGCCTCAAATTCTTTCATAAAATAATAAGGGAAGGATTATTCCCAAAGTCATTCTTGGAAGCTAGCATTACCCTGATTTCAAAATTAGGAAAACACAATATACAATGTGTCAACTGTGAAAAAAAGAAAGAGAAAAAAAATTAATGTTTATTGAAAGTGTTAATGTTTAACTGATCATTCTTATACACCGATATCTATTAATCTAAACTGATCCGATGATGAAAATATGTAATATAACCATTGTTAAATTTAAAAAAATAAATTAAAGTTAGAAGAAAAAATAAATAAATAAATAAATAAATAAATAAATATGTAAGTAAATAACTACAGGCCAATGTCTTTAATGAACACTGATGCAAAACTCCTCAGCAAGATACTGGCAAATAGAATGCAACAAATCATCAAAAGATCATACACCATAGAGATACAAAAGTGGTTGTACATAAGCAAATGAATAAACATAATGCAACACATAAACAGAAACAAGGAAAAAAAATCACATGATAATCTCAACTGACAAAGAGAAAGCTTTTGGAAAAACCCGATGTCCATTCACAATAAAAAACCTAAAAACATAGATCTCAAATGACCTTATCTCCATATGATAAAAGCCATTTATAACAAGCCAAGAATCAAAATCATACTAAATTGGGAAAAGCTGAAAGTTTTCCTTCTAAAGTCAAGAACAAGCCAAGGGTGTCTACTGTCATCACACTTGTTTAATGTAATACTCAAAACTTTCACTAGCGAAAGCAGGCAAGAGAAAGAAATAAAAAGGATAAATGTGGAACAAAATTATCATTATTCTCAGATGACATGATCCTCTACTTAGAAAACCCAAAAACTTCCACCAAAGGACTTCTAGAATTAATAACCAATGCAGTAGCTTAGCAGGATACAAAGTTAACCTAAAAAATTAATAGCATTCTCGTACACCAATAATAACCTCACCAAAAAGGAAATTGAGTAAATAATACCTTCCACAATAGCATCAAGAAAAATTAAATCCCTAGGAATTAACAAAATTAAGGAAGTGAAAGACCTCTAAAATGAAACCTATATTATTCTAAAAATAGAAATCAAAACAAACATCAGAAAACAGAAAGTGTGCCAGGGATACAGTTCAGTAGCACAGCACCTACCTGGCAAGCTCAAGGTCCTTAGTTTGATTTCCAGCACCAAGACAGACAGACAGACAGAAAGACAGAAAGACAGGAAATGGAAAATATCCATTGTTCTTGAATAGACAGAACCAATAGAGTCAAAATGGCCATACTTCCAAAACTGATACACCGATTTAGTGCAGTCCCATCAGATTACCATAGTATTCTTCACAGAACTATAGAAAACAATCCTAAAACTCGTATGGAAGCCAAAGAGACCTAGAGTAGCAAAAATAATCCTGGATAAGAAGAGCAAAGTAGAAGGAATCATGGTACCAAACTTCAAATTATATTACAAAGCTACAGCGATTTAAAAAATCAAAGAGGGAGAGAGAGAGAGGGAGAGAGAGAGAGAGAGAGAGAGAGAGAGAGAGAGAGAGAGAGAGAGAGAGAGAATGGCATTAAAAGCAAACCAAAACAAAGATGTGGCTCAATGGAGGAGAACAGAAGATGCAAAAACAATTCCAATTACATTCAGCTACTCAAACTTACATTGGAAACAAGATAGTTTCTTTAACAAATGGTGCTGAGAAAATTGGCTATCCACACACAAAAGGTTGAACATAGATCCATATCTCTCACCATGTACTAAACCAACATCAAAGTGCATGAAAGATCTAATTGTTGAAACAGAAACACTTAATTTACTGGAAGATAAGACAGATAAAACTTTTGTTTTTTTTTTTTTTTTTGTCTTTTTGAGACAGGGTCTCACTATGCAGTTGAGGCTGGCCTTGAGCTCACTTTTGTAGCCCAGGTTGGTCTCGAACTCGCACCAATCCTCCTGCCTCAGCCTCCCGAGTGCTGGGATTACAGGCATGAGCCACCACGCCCGGCTAGACAGATAAAACTTTTGAATACATAGTCCTAGCCCTAGATTTTCGGTGTCATTTGCACAATAATATTAAATAGAATTCTATAAAATTTAAAAGCTTCTGAAAAAATTTTTGAAAAGCTTCTGCACAGCAAAAGAAACAATCTACAGAGTGAAAGATAACCTACATAATCTCTTCCAGCTTTTTCTCAGACAAAAGGCTAATCTTTAGAATATATAAATGACTCAAAAATAGAGCCCCTGAGGACTGAGGAGATAGCTCAGTAGAATAACATCTGCCTGCAGTGTCCTGAATTGAATCCCTGGTACCACAGGAAAACAAACAAACAAAAAACTCCTCTTGCTCGACAAATAGCTCTGTGGATTGAAGCACCTGCAAGCAGGCACAGGGGCCAGGGGCTCAATCCCAGCCTGCTGTGCTGGCTCTACCCCTCCCCCTAAGGTATGCTGAGAGGGCAATTGAGACTGGGTGTGGTGGCACATGCCTGTAATCCCAGATCTTGGAAGGCTATAAACAGGCAAATCACTACAAGCCCGATCTAGTAGTAAGATCCTGAACACCCCGTAGGCCTTTCCCTAAAATTAAAAAAAAAAAAAGCTCAAAATAAAAGAACAAGTCAAAAAAAAATGGGCAGCTGAAATATATAGACACTTCTCAGTAAAAAGAATATATTGGGGGCTGGGGAGATAGCTCAGTAGAATAAGCACTTGTCTGGCAAGCACAAGGGCTGGAGTTCAATCCCTGGTTCCTCAAAAAACAAAATAAAATAAAATAAGTCAATAAATACATTAAAAATGGTCCACATCTCTAACTGTTAGAAAAATGCAAATAAAAACAACACTGAGATGCCATGTCACTCCAGAAAAATCACTGTCATTAAGAAATCAGATAGCAGGCCTGGAGAAATAGCTCAGAGGAATAAGTGCTGACCTCGCAAGTATAAGGACCTGAGTACAATCCCCAGTCCCACATGCCAAGTGTGCTGTCTTGGCCCTGGATGCAGCATAAATAAATACAGTTCTTAAAAAAAAAAAGAAATCAGATAGCAAGACCTATCCTGCATGGGAAGATGAGCATTTTTTAATGTATTTAGTAGAGGGTCTACAGAGTCTCACTACACAGATCAGACTCACAGTCATCCTCCTGTTTTCAGCTTCCCAAGCACTGGGATTACACGTGCCACCACGCCCAGTCTCAGTGGCTGTCTCAGCACACCCTGGGAGTGGGGCTGGCACAGCATGTCAGAGATCAAACCCTAGACCTTGCATCTGCCTACGCAGGTACTTTAATTCACTGAGCTATTTGACCAGCCTGAAAATTAACAGTTCTTCATTTCTGGTGGTCCTGTAAACTAGTATCATCATTACAAAAATTAGTATGTAAATTCCTCAGAAAACTATAATTAGAATTTTCATATGCCTTAGCTATTACCTTCCTATATATCATAACAAAAGCATTAAACACAACATGTTACAGTAATACATGCCCACCCATGTTTACAACAGTGCAGTTCTCCATAGTTAAATTCATTGAGACAGAAAATAGGTTATTATTTCTGAAAAGCTCAATGGAAGGGAAGGTAGGAATTTAAAATCTAAGTGGTATAGTTTTCTTTGCAGAGTGATGAAAATGCTCTAGCAGTGATTGTGGTGATAGCTGCAAAACTCCATGAATGAATTAAAAGTCAGTGAATTGTACACTAAATGGGTGAACTGTATAGTATGTTAATTAAACCTCAAGGAAGCTGTTGCAAAATAACAAGAAGAAAAGAAGTGGAAGACGGAGGAAAAAAGGGGACAAGAAAAAGGAGCTGCCACATGGGACGGCTCTCCTTTAACCAGCTGCTTGCTGAAAGAAACAATCCACATGCCCAGTCTAGTGAAAATATCAAAACATGATGAGGGCGCTCTGGGTAGTTTTGAGGTTTATGTGAACATAGAAGCTGGCACCTGCTCTTAGCTTGGGTTGTAGAATGTGGCAGGGCAAGGTGGATACTCAAACAGGGCACCTTTACATGACCGTGAGGGAAACAGTGGCATTACCTCCATGTCTCAGTTTGACAGGCTAGAATAGACATATTTCCAAAGGCCAAGGGGATATTAAGGAAAAAGTTTTCTGGGTCTGAGCAATCATGCTGACATTCTACTCAAGAGGACTACATGCAAAGGGACCCTTTAGCAGTCAGACAGTTGAAGCATCCATCTAATACTGGTAGCTGGGGAAAAAGGAAGTAACATAGGCTGAGACAGATCTCCCTAGTTGGGCCCTACAGAATAGGGAGGTTTCCAACCTCCCTCTAAAGTAGTACTAAGCCTTTAATACACTTGTGAATCACCTGGGGATCTTATTAAAATGCATGTCTAATTCTGTGGGTATTGGATAAGGTTCTATATTTCTACTAAGATACCAAGTGATTCTGATTCCATTAGTCCGAAGCTCCATGGAACAGAAAAGCTCTAAATCAGTAGTTCTGAAACACTTTGCATTGTTAAACATTCCTGAGGACCCTTGTTTATGTGGGTTCTAGCTATTTATTGTGTTTGTATTAAAAGTGATAAATTTATATGTATTGATTGAAGCACTTTAAAATGACAATAAAGGTCACTACATGCTAACATAAACAACATATTTTATGAACAAGAGTTCAATTTTCTAAAACAAAAATTTGTGTATGCCATTGTTTGCACTTCTGCAAATCTCTGAATTATGGGTATGTGGATTCTCAAACCTACCTCTGCATTCACTCTGTTGCAATATATTGAATGTGTTGAAGACCACTTGGCCTCATATAGACATGTAGTTGGAAAAAGAAGAATATAATGATATTTTTGAGTAATTATAAATTATGTGTTTGAATCACCAAAAATCCAGTAAGAAATAACTTCTTACAGGTTAATTACAATGTGTGATTTGAAACCATAACAGTGAGGTTTCCCTATTCTATTACATTAAATATCAATTGGTCATTTCTGCTCCTTAAATGGATCATGATTCAATAACACTGGCAATTGGAAAATATTGGTTCACTGAGTTATGGGGATATTCCAGGTGTTCACATGTTCTATTATACAACTTCAAAAAGTCACACTTATTAATTCCACTATTGATCTCACCACACAACTCCCCATAAAAAAATATTTTAAGCACTAGTAAGCTTTTGGGTACACAGTGATGGAGACAGTCTTCCAAAATTTCAATTTTTTGCTTGAAAGCTCAGATTTCACCACTGACAACAAATACTGTCAATTGCTTTCCTTGAAGTGACAGGCCTTAGCTTCACTCATTTGCAAGAAAAGAGCTGCCAAATACTGATGTCTAAATAGTTTACTAGACATTCGTTAAGTGAAAATACTGTTTTATGAAATTAAGAGGCCAGTTGAGCTCCAACTCAAACAAATGTATGCATAATCTTTTTTCAGTACAACCAATATATTTCAATATTCAGTTCAGGGGCTTTAAGCATGCTTTTATTTCCTCACATGTAATAGTAAAAAGGCCTATGATATGTTCAAAGGTCAAAATTTAAAACAATTAATAATTTCCTCCTCCACTAAGGAAAGTGGTAATCAGAACTGGAATTTGAGCTGGTTTGGCTTGGTATGCTGCCAGGATTGAGCAGCAATAAAGAATATTATGACTTCCAGCACGGCTTGGTGTCACTGCCTTGACCTGTACTAAGGCAACAGCACTTTTACCCATCCATGTATTTACACCTCATTGTAAATGCCAACATAGAAAAGAGCAAATGATATCACAGTAGTAACATGATTTCATAGAATAAAGAAAGATTCTAAGAACCACTGCTCTAAAGAATTCATGATGTGCCCTACAAGAAACCAGCATTCTGAAGGCTTCTACCAGAGGGCACACAGACCTGCTAGTGTACACCGTGGAAACCACAACAGCCAAGAGAAACAATGACCACAGCAGTCCACTAAACCCAGAAACCCTTGCTCCTTCTTTCACCATTCCACAGATTTATGTGCTAGATAAACTAGGCTCTGAAAGAGTAACCTTGAAATCAACGTTAAGATTGAGATTTTTAAAGTGGACTAGACTTTTAATAATTGAAGTGACCAGAAAGTTAAGGAATCTGTCCAAAATATTATTAAGAAAACAGGAAGGGCAATAAGATAGAGCACAGTTGGAAGCAAGGATTAAAGCTGAATAAAACACTTTCATGTTTCTATCCCCACTGAGTTGAGTCTCTTCATTAAATAGTTGTGTGTAGTCCCCATTGCATTTATAATGCACACATACAACGTCTAATTGAAAACTCCCTATGTAACATGCCATATTTTTTCTTCCTTGTCAGCATCATATCATTCTTCCATTCATTGAATGCCTACTGTGTCAGGCACTCTTCAAAGGGCTGGGGAACACCAGTGGAAAAACAGATGCAGATCTGTTGGTGGAGCTTACATTTCCACATGTTACCTTATAAATTTTTTTTCTTCAATCACCCATTCCATCTCAGCAACAAAGCTTGCTGGAGTTTTGTAGCAACATAACAGGGTTCACTGGGGCTGAACTAGATATTGCAAGTGGTCAAGAGACTAGTTCCAACGAACGTGACCAGCAATCTATCTCATAGTGTTCCAGGGCCTGTACAGCTGGCTTCATCAGTCAAGGTTATCTGACTATCTACTGGGCAGGAGTCCAAGGGCAGAAAGTACCGGGAAAGATCAATTAAGAGTGATGGCATCTTGATTTCAGTGGGATCTAGGAAGATTCAATCCCAACCAGTAGCTGGAGGCAACAGGGATAGTCACACTGTTTAAGAAAAACAGGCTAGGGAAGAACTGGAAGGGATAGGATCTAAGTCAAATGAATTGGTGTTTATTTGGAAACTTCAGTAACATAAATAAAAAATCAGCTCATTGACTGAAATGAACAATCCAGACTAGGTTCCAGACAAAGACAGATTCATGGATAAATGACTGCTGCCTGCTGAAAATTCTGAAGATCTGTCCCAAGGCTAGTTCAAGACTATTAGAGACTTAAAGCCTGAGAAGATAAGTAGTGCAGAAAAAAAGTAACATCATCCCAGAAAATAAGTACAAGGAAATCCTGTACTGTTCTACATGTCCCACGCTGTCTTCTCCAAAGTTGTATTATTTTATTGTTTAAGTTTAACACTGGTTGCCGGGCGTGGTGGCTCACGCCTGTAATCCCAGCACTCGGGAGGCTGAGGCAGGAGGATTGATGCGAGTTCGAGTCCAGCCTGGGCTACAAAAGTGAGCTCAGGACCAGCCTCAACTGCATAGCAAGACCCTGTCTCAAAAAGACAAAAAAATAAATAAATAAATAAATAAATTTAACACGGGTTATATTACATATTTTCATCATCAGATCAGTTTAGATTAATACATATAGGTATATAAGATTGATCAAACAATTAAACATTAACCCTTCTAAATCAACATTATTATTTTTTTTTCTTTA
>PVJA010038195.1:0-19864 GCA_004027025.1 Myocastor coypus
TTTTTTTTTTTTTTTTTTTTTTTTTTTTTTTTTTTTTTTTTTTTTTTTTTTTTTTTTTTTTTTTTTTTTTTTTTTTTTTTTTTTTTTTTTTTTTTTTTTTTTTTTTTTTTTTTTTTTTTTTTTTTTTTTTTTTTTTTTTTTTTTTTTTTTTTTTTGGTGGGACCAGGGTTCAAACTCACGACCTTGCACTTGCCCAGCAAGCACTTGTGCTTCGGAGCTATCTCCCTAGCCCCTGCTTTTTGTTTTTTAATTAGTTTTTTGACTTTATAAACACACAATGCTCCTAATTTTTTTTCTCCATGCCTCTTTTCTCTTCTCTTTCTAGGTTGGTTTTCCTCTTTAGCATATTTTAAAACTCTATATCATCATTTAAACTAATAGTTTTCATTATTTTTGTTTTATAAGAAAGGAAAGGAAATTTCATAAGAATAGTTAATACATTGTGTATCTTCATCTTGGCAGCAGTCACTCAGAGTGCAAGGCATAAACTGAAGAAAAGGTTCTTACTAATAAGAAACATACATGCCTTGGAGATAGCTCAGCGGCATAAGCAGCCTCTTGACAAGCTCAAGGTCCTGAGTTTAATCCCTGGAGGCTCACTGATCTATATTACTGTAACACAAAAGTTTATTTTCAATAAATTAAGGTAAACTAGTAGTATATATGTAACAAATTTGCATAAACAAAATATTTTCAGAAAACAAAGATGTGGATACTAAAATGAGATACAGACACTCATAGGACATTGAAGATCATAAATGGTACAGAACAAGATATGAAAGAAGAGGCTGGTATAAACAATATGCAGAACTAATGCCTTAAGCACCCCTGGCCAATGACAACCACAGAACAAGGTTCATGCTGATGGTTTAGGAGTATGGAGTCCGAAATGACAGCAGATACAGCTGATACCACATATCAGTACTAGGTGTGCTGAGCATTTTTTCATAAGTGAATGTTTCAGTGTATGATAAGCTGCCAAGTTCATTCTGGTGCAAGAATTCCACCATTTTTAAGCTCCTTTATTATTTTCATTACCATATTTTTTAAAAAAAAAAAAAAAGCCCCACTGAGGGATTTCTTAAAAGGTACTTATGCAGGGTACATCCAGCTGGAGGCTAAGTTGAAACTCTGTATGGGAATAATGCATACGAGCAGCCTTCCTTATAGAACAGCGCCAAACACAAAGTTCTTCCCATCTGAGCAAAGTTGCATATTGCTACTTTAATATTTTAATAGCTTCTGTCCCCAGGTAACTAATTACCTTACCTTTGTTATTTTTTCTGCTCCTCACTACAAGACTATAAATTCTGAAAGTGATCTAACATTTTTAACTCAGCCTTAGTTCTTTTTTTTTAATCTAAGAGAAAAGAGAACTTTCAGCTGTAGGCCACTTAATTTTTTTTTTTTTTATGGGATTCTGACTTTATTGGAGCACTTTTTTTTTTTTTTTTTTTTTTTTTTTTTAGAATAGAAAACACCATTTTATTTTTATCAATCAGAATAATAAATTCAGAAAAAAAAAACAAGTCAGGAACATATATACCCTCGAATTCAGATTATATAACTAACTGCACACAGACCCCAAACCACAAAAGCACTTTCTCTGAGAAACGCTGGCACGAGGAGTCACCCGGATGTCCCCTTCTCTGCTGTCCACAGGAAGCAGTTGCCCTCGGTATCCTTGCACCCCTGATCTGTCACTTTACTCTGCTGAGGGCAACTTCTGCTATTTTTTTTTTTTTGGCTTTTGTTTTCCAATTTTTTTATTGTTTAAATTTAACAATGGTTATATTACATATTTTCATCATCAGATCAGTTTAGGTTAATACTGTAGGCCACTTATTTAAGTGGTATGTCATTCCTTTACGTTGCTATGCAGCCAATTTACAATTATCTACCAAAATGGAGACTAAGTATGGCAGGAATAAATTAATTCTGCTGATGATCTAGAAAGCTCATTTGCCTTCTCCATGATGAACTTTCACCGGTTCTTAGCCAGTATCTGAGCTGGTTCAAAATTCATCTTTTTCCAGAGATAGAACTAAGGAATCACCAGAGTCAGCCAATACAGAAAGGAGACACAAGGAGGAGGAGGAAAATATATAACGCATGAGCCAGTTAGTCAGCTCAGTCAGTACAATTGTGTATGTTTTCTCTCTGGTTTTATGATTAGTTTAGAAAGGATGTGTTTTTACTCAGTGTATCAATGAGTTCTACTGCTGCCACTGCCATTTCTATTAACCACACATCTAACAATGTGTGCTTCATTTTAATCCTCCTCTTCCTCCTCATCGTCCTTCTCTATTCCTTCTCTCTATCTCTCTGTCTCTCTCTGTTCTTCTCTCTGTCTCTATCTCTCTCTGCTCTTCTCTCTGTCTCTGTCTCTCTGTTTCTCTCTCCCTCTCTCCTCACCGACTTCTACCTTTCTGCCCAGCTTCCTTCTCCTGTTTAATCTATGTGCTTCGTACTACTGTAAAGAATTCAGGAAGCAAATCCCACACCCATCCTCTTCCATCTTCTCTGAGAGACACAGTCCTTGTCCTACTTCATCCTGTAGCCAGGGAAGATAACTAACTAACCTCTGATTTGTACTAACCACGTGCAAGACAGTGACACCTCAACCCACCCCTACTTACCCTTTCCCTCATGTTAATGCCAAATTGGTTTCTCATGATTATTTCATAGGGACCGTAAAGGACTTTGCTTTATTGCTACTAAGTAACAGAGACAAGATAGAAACTTAAACTTTTGCTATTTCAATCACTGATATGTTGTGGTGCACAAGATACACAGCATCATTTGTTGTGCTCTCACTTTTATTTTTTAATTTAAAAAAATTAATGGGATGCTTAACATATTTGCAATATTAATACTGTACATTTTTATAGTAATGCATCGCATACTGTTGTCTTCATCGTATTTGTTCAGAGCACAAGATGCACACCTGATTTCTTGTTTAAACATAATTAGTAACATCTTTTAATCTATAATTTGGCCAACGTATTGTTTTTCCTGTCTTTGTTACAATTTACAAAGGAAGTATAAAAAATCATGAAACATCAAAATTTTAGAATGAAACTGAGTAGAAGGTAATTATAATTTGATATTTGGTGGCTCCTGATAACATTTTGGGTGAGGGAATAGCAGCTACAAGGTGTAAGAGCCAAGCCACTGCGCAGTCTACATCCGGACTGTCCACCAAAGAAAGGCCCAGTGTGCTAAGGGGTTGGCCTCCAGCCTTGTGATCCTGAGCAGTGGTAGAAACTTTGAGAAGTGGGGTTCAGTGGGAGGGCTTCAGTCACTGGGGATGTACCCCCTCCAATAGGATCGTGGGACCGTAACCTACTCTTTCACATCCAGGTCATGATCAAGTGAGGGACTTTCTGCGCCACGTACTTCCACCAGGATACACTGCCTTAATACCAGGCCAAAAGTGACAGTGCCAACACACCATGAGCTTCAAAACTATAAGAAAATAAACCTTTTCTAATATGTTACACAGTTTTGAATCACTGTAACAAGATGTCTGAGAAAATCAATTTAAAAGAAGGTAAGATTTCTTTTAGTTCACAGTATCGGAGATTCTAACTATAGTAATTTGGTCCCCATTGCTCTGGGCCTGGGGCGAAGTCAGGCAGAATGGCAGAAGAGAGCGGTTGAGGAAGCACCTTCACCTCTTGGAACCCGGGAATGTAAAACAGTCACAGACAGCTCTGGGAACTTTGAATGACAAGAGTGTTCAATCACAAGTCAGGCATCATTTAGGGATGTATTTCTTATCTAAGCTGTGTCAGGCAAGGACGAGGTTTGAACTTTCATCACATTTTCCTCAAAGTTGGAAACACAGGCAGACTTCAGAATCCAAGGTTTCTTTGTCTGTAAATTCAACCAAGTGCATATGGAAAATATGCATTTCTCCTTGCCTAGTTGTTACTCCCTATGAAATAAAGTATAAAAGCTGTTCTTATGGCATTTATATTGTTTTACATATAATAAGTCATCTACAGATGATCTCAAGTGCATGATGGTAGTGTGTAGGTTATACATAAATTTGTAAATACTATGCCATCTTATACTCATGCCTCTTCAGAGTCTGACATTTTCAGGGGTCCTGGAATCCATTTCACAAAGCTATGGAACAATATCTATATAGTTAAGGACCAGGACTTATGTTTTAATCCAAAACTATCTAAGTGGGATACTCAATTTTCAGCCTGTTAATTTAAGAAGACACTGCTTAGTGTAACATGTTTGAGAAAACGAGCATAAATGGGAAGCATTGCTTTCTTCTCGTTAAACAAAATCTATTTTCTCCATATATCTTCCTCCAATAACGCATGATCTGTAACATTAGAAAACAAAAATCTGCTCGGTGCTGCCATGACCATCCTTTTGTGAGATAAAGTGAAATACCAGGGGACAAAGAAAAGTATAATCATCCTCAATTCATGTTTTTCTTAACTATTTTTCATTAGTATGTACTAACTGTACAGAATGACAGGTTTCATTTTGGCTTGTTCATATATGCATATAAGTGGTGTAGCCCTCATACAGCATCTATGCGGCCCTGGGTGTGATCTCCAAATCCACAAAATTAATTAATTAATTAATTAATTAATTAATTAAAGTCTCTCCCAAGAATGATATAAACTTTCATGACAGCCAGAACTATGGATTCTAAAGCAGAAGCCATGATTCAATTTATTTTATGGCAGCTGGGAAACGTAAGCTATTCATCAACATCTAAGGAACAGCTCCACTCCTACCACATCTGCTTATCCTGCGACTCCAGCATTTTAGATTCACTGCAACACAATCTGTCCATTCCTCAAGTGGCCGCTCCTCCCCACCAGCAGCGGCCACCGAGCGAACTGGGCATGACCCAACCAAAGCAAGTCTGTGTAACCTCTTTAAACAGCCAAACTCTTCAAGCTCTACTCCTTTGGACTAGAGACCCTAAACATAGTCCTTTGATCTAGACCCTGCCTCAGTGCTTTCTTGGGAGTGTGAGCTGAGTGGCACAGTTTAGGGGCAGAATCCCCATTGCAACATGAAGCTAACAGTCCCTCCATTGTCTCTCTGTTCTTTTCAGTAACCATGCCTTCTCCAGAAATGCCACTCGGAAAACTAAAGGACTATTCTTTCATACTATAGGGAGCTCTCTCCTGTGGAAAACCTACCCCAGATTAACTGGCACTAATGCAGCTGTTCGCAGCTGTATACAAGATGTTGGGGAGTGCAGCAAAGATGGGGCGATTATGGCCGCCTGCATGCTGTCACTGTTCTATAAGAACAGGCTTGCCTCCTTCAGACATGGCATGATAATGGAATGTAATAGCAGAGCCTCTTGGCAATCAATGCCACGGTGGAAATAAGAGTACATCTCAGCGACAAAAACAAAGATGGAATGTGAAACAACAAAGCCCTCTCTCTCTTGGCCAGAGCTCTCCAGAGCAACTCATTACTTTAACCTTTCCACCTTCACTGGCTGCACAATTAGAAACATGCATTTCCATGGGCATTAAATCCCCTTGCTTGTTCGCTTTGCCCTCATTAGAACACTCAATGGGGCCCAATTAGCTGGATGGTCACAAACAGATGTTTGTGACTTGAGAAAACAGAAAGAGAACATTCTTGGAGCCAATGAAGAATGGAGAAAATCTGGTACATGTGGTCTTATTAATTACCTAAAATACACAGAGTTCAAGTTTTGGCATGAGACCATGCTTTTTATTTACAGGAAAAACTTACGTACACCAGCATTTTCTCCTGTAGTAGTAATCAGTGTTTTCTTCAGGTCACACCATGAAATGTAGTCAGCCTTTTAAAATTGAGAAGTTTTGAAAATGGTCTACATCCTTTGGAAAGAAGTCAGAAAGTTTGGCCCCGCTGAGTCCAGTCTGTTGCTTGGTCAGTCAGAAGTGAGGATGGCAAGGCCCTACACACTTGGCCCACAGCCCACCTCCCCAGCCCCTTATCCTCTTCAGTTTGGCCACGTCTTCTATTCCAGTTCTCTGCCTTGCACTTAGAGGGATGCTCATTGCTCTACAGTATACCAGCTTGGGTCAGGTAAAATTTCTTTTTTTAACATAAAATTGAGCTACTGTGAGAATTAAATGGATTAAAATATATCAGTTGTCAAACGTCATGCCTCACACCATAGCACCTGTTAATAAATTTGGCCATTACTGGTTTTTTCTCATCAGTGTCATCAGTGTCTTCATTATAATCTGTTTGGGGAAGAATCCGGTTTATTTCTTCATTCTTTAAATAAAGTAATCAATATGATACAGTTACTACCAAGAGCCCACCCATTAATAAAAATACTTTGAAGATAATTTGAAAACAAGTGTTCTAAAAATTTTGATTAGAAGCCCAAAACTAAGTCACTGCTCAGACCCGAGCATCTTAACAATATGTAAGGGTAGATATCATGTGTGTGTATGTGTGTGTGTGTGTGTGTGTGTGTGTGTGTGTGTGTGTGTGACACAGGTAAACACAATTCTCAAAGAAGAACAATGGTCCCATCAGTGCCTGGAAGCTAACAGCAGTTTATTTTTGAGGAGTTTGCAGGCTGACACCTTAAGTCATTTCTCCCAGTATCCTGATGTGAACTCTGAGTTGGATGGGAATCAGTTTGCCTCCCAGAGAAGCTTTTGCCTCCCAGAATCCACTCCTCTCAGTACTGTCCTTTCCCCACTGGTGTTCACAAGCCCTGTGGGAACCAGGGAAGGATGGAAAAGTAACTTGTTACTCTGTGCATCATTGGGGGTGTTTGGATCCGTTAAACATTCCTCCCTTTTTCTTTAATTCACTCACTTGGTCAGTGTCACACTGTACAATAACTTCTAATGAGATTCTCAACCAGGCTTAATAGCCACTTCTCAGGGACATTTGGAAGGTACATGGTAGTTGTCACAGTGGCCATGGATTTTAAATTCTATTGACTCTAGGAGACTAAGACTCAAGAAGCTACTCAAAATCCCAAAGGCAAGCTCCATTGCAGAGCATCGAGTGAGTCATTCTGATTCTTGCTTAGCTGGAGCACTAGCAAACTATTTGAGCCCAACTCCAAAATCAGCACAGCAAGCAGCTAAGCTGAAATTTCAGGGAAGAAGAAGAAACAGCAGCACCGACTCAAGATAGTCCTCTAGAAGCCCACTCCTCTGTTCGTCTTTGCCATGTCTAGGATCACCTTACATCACTCCAGCATTTCACCTCAGGAATCCCCCTCTCCCTTTGTGTGGAGATAAAGCCACACCTTAAAATAAACTAATTCTTTTTCCGTGTGCCAGAAATCTACACTAGTAAATCAGATAGAAGACAGACATTTTTATAGCAACCTTCCATTCTAAAAAGGGATGACAAATAATAAGCTAATAAATAAATAATAGGAAGTATTATTTCAGATGAAGAGAAAGGGCAGGAACACAATGAAAGAGGATTCTATGCCCGGCGTCGTCAGTTAAGAGCTCCTACATGGAACAGTCAGAGCTGCATCCCTGCAAAACTGAGCTGTTTTCTGGGTGGCCAGAAGGTACTCAGGGAGTGAAGGTGGGAGCCCATGACTACCTTCTCCTAGTAAAGAGTACAGCAGAAGTAAAGGCTTCAAGAAGAAAAACAACCCCATATGACTGAGCAGAAGGAGAAAGAATACAAGACAGAGAAGAAGGTTTGAATTTAACTAGTTGAAGAAGGTCATCTTAGATCATCAAGAAATGTCTGAACATTATTGAAGGTGTAGTGAGAAATCACAGAGGAGTCTTAGGTCTTGAAGTGACATTTTTAAAATGTCACTTGAATGTACTTGAATGTACATTTTTAAAAGGATACCCAGCTGCCTTGGGTACTGGATTGTATGGGCTGAGAATAGAAGCAGACTGTTGGACAAAAAGTGAGGTTAACTAGCTTCTAAAATCCCTTCAACCGAGCCTATCTCTGGTCTTGCGGTTTGAAAGAAGCCATGACAGAACTCAGAAAATAAGATCTTGGTATAAACCTGGCCGCCTAAGACTGGATTGCTGACACAATCGTTTTGTCAGCAAAAAAATGATCAGTTCTTTGGGGACCATGGAGACACTGTAGTGCTACAACCTCGTAGCCTCTGGTCTTCTAGAGCTCTGGGGAAAGGAATCATTGATGGCACCAGTGCACCAGTGGAAAAGATCAGAAGCTCAAAGCCTGAGAATCTGATGTTTCAACCACCAACACTTTTAATTGCTTTATTCGACATAGAGCATAGGAAGTATTGACTTTCTATTGCATTATTTTTGTTAAGCATTATAATTTTTTTCAAAGCTGCTCCTTAACTGTAACTTGGAACAGGAAATACATGTTATAATGCATACTATCCCTCCTCCAGCAGCAGATAATCCACATTACTAAGGAATGGCATCTGATAAGTCTTATTAAACTTGGTTCACAGATGCTTATGGAAGAGTCAGAATGGCTATAAGAGAGGACGTGGAAACAATTTTTAAGTCTTTCATTTTAATTATTGATTGTACTGGTTTAATGTACTGGGATACTTTTCTTTTTTTTTTTTTTTTTTTTTTTTTTTTTTTTTTTTTTTTTTTTTTTTTTTTTTTTTTTTTTTTTTTTTGTCTTTTTGAGACAGGGTCTCGCTATGCAGTTGAGGCTGGTCCTGCGCTCACTTTTGTAGCCCAGGCTGGTCTCGAACTCGCACCAATCCTCCTGCCTCAAACTCCCGAGTGCTGGAATTACAGGCGTGAGCCACCACGCCCGGCTAGGATACTTTTCATAAGAGTTTTGCATTGTTTGAGCAGCAATTCTTTCCATGACTAGAGAGTCTAATTTTTTCATCTATTCTCCTATCCAAGTTACTGACTTTCATGATAGACCCAGTGAGACTTCCTCATGATACCTAACTAAGCATAGAACTTCTTTCCATTTGGATATTGCACAGATATCGGTTATTGGAACAGATATTTGTTATTTTGGAGGGAGATATTCAGTGTTGTCTACCCAGGCACCACAAGTCATATTTACCATAGCAAAACAGCCTTTGCCTGGACCAATTTTTTCTGCTTCAGGTTAAGGAGAATTGGTATTTACTGAATAGATATAATGCTAGGAAGAAAAAGAAAGTCTTTATAGAAATTCCTAGCCGGGCGTGGTGGCTCACGCCTGTAATCCCAGCACTTGGGAGGCTGAGGCAGGAGAATTGGTGCGAGTTCGAGACCAGCCTGGGCTACAAAAGTGAGCGCAGGACCAGCCTCAACTGCATAGCGAGACCCTGTCTCAAAAAGACAAAAAAAAAAAAAAAAAAAGAAATTCCTTAATGTTGTCTTTTCCCTGAGAAAATGAGTAAGATTAAAAATAAAGTTTTTGCTTTCTGCTAATTCAAAAATATTTAAGCATTCCAAGACAGCGAGATAGAGGCTGCAGCAAAACAAAAGTAAGAAGAAACTGTTCGTGTCGCTTCACTGTTCTCACATTCACTACACCCCTCCTGTCTCCCACTTTCCCAGCTCTGCTTATAGCTACAGATGATTCTTTAGTCTGGTTTTGGCAACAGAAACATAAAAATCTACTTATCATGGTTGTACTTTCCCTAAAATATGGAGCAGGTTCAACTAACTTCAACATCCCAAGCTGCCTTCCCACAGCTTCCTGGTTTTAAGAGATGGAGGCAGGAAGAGCACACACCTTCCAGCCCTGAGGGAAGATGCCCACATGGATGCCGGTCTAAAACGGTGATGGCCTGAGGTGGGTAAGCAAGCACCAAAGATTGCTGATGCACTTGTTACATAGGGCAATAAAGTCCTGTTGGTTTCATCACTACAGCTGTTTCTGATTCCACCATTGATAACATTTATCATTATCCATAGATCCTAGAAAGATCCAGAACCCTTTGTCCTCAGATGTCAAGCTGACATTTAATAGAAAGTTTTTTTTTTTTTTTTTTGGGGGGGGTCTTTTTGAGACAGAGTCTCACTATGCAGTAGTTCAGGCTGGCCTTGAGCTCACTTTTGTAGCCCAGGCTGGTCTCGAACTTGCACCGATCCTTCTGCCTCAGCCTCCCGAGTGCTGGGATTACAGCCGTGAGCCACCACGCCCGGCTTAATAGAAAGTTTTTTCCATGAAAATATTCTTGTAACTTGTAAACTAACGGTCTCTGTCTCTGTCTCTCTCTGTCTCTGTCTCTGTCTCTGTCTCTGTCTCTCTTCCTCTTCCTCCTCTTCCTCATCCTCTTCTTTAGCCCTTTACTGTTCTCTTCTGTGGTGACAGCTGTTAAACATCTTAGTGTGAAATAAAATCGGGGAAATAGGGCCCATGGTCGTTTCAGCATTAGGACCTGGTCACAAATGTACCAGGAGATCTGAAAAAACAAACAGCATACAGCAAGGGAACTTGGTTAGTAACAAAGCAGGAAACCACAACAAAGTCTAAGGCTACCTGGGCAAAAGGAAAGTGGTGGGGGAGTGAGTGGAGGCTTTCTGGTGGGAGTTAAGACTTGAGCCCCTCACGCTGCAGAGAGGAGCAGGTAACACAGAGAATGAATTAGACAACAGCTAGAGCTGTGAATAGACCTTTACTGCGGTTAACAGTCATGTCATGTGTGTGCATTAATACTTCCAATTATCCTACCCTTCTCTGTGGCCCCCACACATTCTCCTTTGAGTTTAAAATGATCATAAAATGGTCATTTTCAGCATGCCAGGTGTGGGCGTGTCCTAAGAGGAAAACACATTTTTTCATAATATTTTTGGTACAAAAGCACAAGGAAGTTCCATGCTAAGCAGTTACGGTCCTGAAATGCGAAACAGAAACAAAGAAGAGCAAATGACCTACAGGGGTAATTGCCACCACAACGATCTCTTTGATTACACTGAAATCATCAGAAAAGAATTCCCGCTCTGCCTGAGTCCACGGTGCACAGTTCTGTGAACACAAGGCCCGGTCCTCTTGTTTTCTACTTCAGCAGACAAGGAAGGGAGGCCAGAGCAGAGAGACAGGGACTGTGAACACGGAATCGGGAAATTGGAGCATTGAAAAAGGGAGTTAAAATAAGGCATTATAGAAAGAATATGAGCATCCCTTATGAAAATCGAGAAATGAATTACATTAAGAATTTGGAATACTTACATATACATGACAACAGATTCTGGTGATAGCACTCAATTCTAAATGCAAAATGCCCTTTGTTTTACTCACTTTTTTTTGAGGGAATAAAATATTCAAAATTCACAACGTACAGGGGGAGACATTGGTTCTTAGGAGAGTCAGTCCATAGCTTAGCTGGCTGCAAGGCAGGAAGGACAGAGCGGAAGGGTCTGCTCACCCCGTGCTCTTCTCTCTTCTATGCTCACATCGCATTTACTTATGCGTCCATCAGGAGACTAAGCTGTGGATGATACAGCACTCCTGATCCAGTCATTTTAAAAGCTCAATCTGGGGACATAAGAGGCTTTAGGGGGACTTGCTAGATAAAAACCCTAACATATACCGTATACACATAGCCTAAGGTAATTTTATAAAATATTTTTGTGTATCTGTGTTTTAACTGCAACCCATGATATGAGATCAGATTATTTTTCACTTGTGACATGTTAGCATGCAAAAAGTTCCATAGATTTGGAGCATTTCAGATTTTCAATTTATAAACCCATTAAAAATACTCATCTTGGGGCTGGCCAAATAGCTCAGAGGATTTAAGTGCCTGCAAGCAGACACATGGGCCAGGAGTTCGATCCCTGGGCCTGCTGTTCTGGTCCTATTCCTGGGGCGCACTGAGACTGCAGCTGAGACTGGTCATGTAATCCCAGCTATTGGGAGTCTGTAAACAGGTGGATCGCAACAAGTTGGATCTACTACTGAGACCCCAAACACCCTCTAGACTCTTCCCAATAAAAACAAAATCCTCTTGTATATAATTAAAATCTTCCTAGTTAACTTTGTGGTCTTACACGGGCATCTCTAAGGACTAAGCATTCCACCTAGTTTGAATCTTCAAGGTTCCAGAATGCTCAGGACTTCCGTCATGAGCTATCACATGCTAGAAGCATCTAGTTCTAGGTGTGAGGGAATGAAGAGGCTCCCACACATTTTCTTCTGTCCTCAAGTGCCACCCTTGCTCTCCTTCCTCCACTGGACTCATCCAAACTCCTTCCATCTCTGCTCCAAGCTCCAACTTGGTGCCCTCTGCTCACATAAGCCCAGCTTTAACCAGCTTACTCTCTGCAGACATTTGATCAACAACATTCTTGCTAAAATCTTGCATCCACAACTTGACTATATAGTGTTGGACCACCAGCTCATAGGACATGGGACCCACTTCTCTGGACCCCTCTGTAATATTTTAGAGGGTGTCTACTTTGCATCAAGAGCTGAGATGACCTTTGCAGGTGCTTCACAGGGTGCTTGACAATAGGCAGCCATCATCAGGCTGCGGTTTTATTGGTATCATTTTCACACTTTTACATGGCAACCTATTGATGTTATTTTCATTAACTCTCAAAGTGCCATCATTCAATAGTTGGTCTACTGGCTTTTTAAGTCAAATATATAACTGTTAATATTTTAGGCCATAGTTTTGACCCTTTATCTACCCTACTGCTTGCAATACTTTTCTGTCATCTTTAGCATTGGCTCTGTATTTAATTCTGCCCTTGATGTAGACATTTTTGAGGAATTTCCCATCCAGGACCGCACAAGGCTGTAGCACTGCACAGCCCCTCCTTTGTTGGTTATTGTTGACACTTTAATCAACCCACAGTGCAGCAGTTCTTTAAGCAATTACCAATGCAATTACCAATGCAACTTATCTGTCTCTATTTTGTGCACAAGGAAATCCTTGACAATTCATTGGAATCCTTACTTCCTTGCTTAGAAACCAAGCAAATTTTTGAAAGCCCCCTATACCTGCAGCAGCAGGAGTAATGTTGTGGATAGCCTGCACAACTCTAAATAGTTGACATGCTAACTATTGGGGAAAATGGTACTACTACAGGAAATTAAAGACAATTATTAACTCCATTGTAGAAAAAGAAAGAAAACAGTTCTGTGAATCTTGCTTTCCTTAAACTCCAACTTCTCTATTTTCTTTCAAGTTGTTTGCATAACCAGTTGCTCTAGAACTTGTCCAAGAGTGTATCAATGCTTTCCTTGGGGTGACTTTGATAGTTACTTTTATGTACCAACTTGACTGTGCCACATGGTGCCCAGATGTTCAGTCAAGCATTTTGAGTGTTTCTGTGGGATTGTGTTTGTAGATGATATTCATGTTTAAATCAACAGAATGAATGAAGCAGATTGCTCTTCAAAGTTTAGGTCAGCCTCATCCCATCAGTTAAAAGCCTGAGTAGAACAAAAGGCTAATCATTATCCTTGAGTAGGAAAAAATTCCTCTGCTTCACGGCCTTTGAACTAGAACACAGTCTCTTCTTGTTCTACACAAGCTTCTGGCCTTAAGACTCAGAATGTTTGGCTCTTCAGGTTTTGTTTTTTGCCAATGTCCATAATCATGTGAGTCAAATCGTTCATATCCATGCAGTGTGCGTGGAACACAGGATGATTTAAAAGTTTTAAAAGCTATTCAAAACATAACTCAGCTTTTATCAAGATAATCCTAGCAAGTAGGGCTGCATAAGTTACAAGTTTTAAAATGATCATGTATGTTTGATAGAAAGTTCTGTGTATTTTCCCATTTGCTGAAAACTTTTTCTAAAGCTTAAGTGTGTTGACTTTGAAAAATATAGTGTGTGCGTGCGCACGTGCATGTGTGCGTGTGTGTGTGTGTGTGTGTGTGTGTGTTTGAAAGTACAGGATTTCACTAGTTGAATTGGCCACAACCAGAGCAGAATTTAAGGCCATGAATATAGCACAGTGGCATAAGCACCAGTACAGCAAGCACAAGGTTCAATTCCTGCTATTGCAAATAAATTAAAAAATTAAACACAATGAAACAATAACAGAATTTATAAAAGAGAAAGTATTTGTGCATTGACTGGAGAGATACCACAGTGGTCTAAGCCCCTCTGCCTGGCAAGTGCAAGGGCCCAAGTTCAATCCTTGGTGCCACATGGCATGTTGGCCTCCAAGCCCCAGGGCACAATGTCAGCCCTGAGAGCTGTTATAGTGGCACGAGCCTGTCATCCCAGTGCTGTGGAGGCCGAGGCAGGAAAATTGCTATGAGTCTGAGCTACATAGTGAGACTCACACAAATACATACATATATACATACATACATACATACATACACACATACATACATAGCACTAGCACAAAAGATACTTCAAGTTGGTGTTGGGGTTACTAATTGCTTTGAAGATTTGCAGGACACAATCATTTCAGCCACTTAACCTGAGCACCAGTAGAAGAAATAATAACTTCCAAACTCCATGGCTAGCTTATGATTTCAAAATCCAGAAAACAGTGCAGAGAATTCTTGCTTAATTGTAAAACACTTTGCTGCATCACACCAGCCTTTTTTTATTAGCTAAAGGAAGAATTTAGCTGTATGACTATGTAATAATAACCTTACCTGTCAATTCTAAGAGGAAATCACAGGATCATGGGCCTCTTTAGGTCCAGTCTGAGTTGTGAGTTTTCTAGTTTTTAAATCTGAGAATCCTGATAGGATGTATTTGGCCTCAGACTTCTTTTTTTTTTTTTTTATACTCAGAATAGTCAAAAAATGTCACAGTGTTAATTATTATTTTATACTTCCATGATCCAATCTTAGCTGTAGGTAAAAATACAAAGGTAGCTACCTTATAGCAAGCACTTCCTATGTTGTGTTATTTAATCTTCATAAAAACATGTTGAGGCAAGTACTGTATGTCTTTATAAGTGAGGAAGCTGAAGCTTAGGGAACTGCATAAGGGCCATGTGGCTAATGAGTGATGCAACCCACATAGTCTAATGCCCCGCCTGGCTGCCTAACTTTTAGATCGCTTGCTGAAGACCTGCCCAAATCACCAGGAAGGACCAAGAATCCAGTGAAATACATAACTAACCGACAGAAAGGAGAAAATGGGTGTGGGGAGCAGCACAGGAGAAGCCATCAATGGCTTCTCTAGGCCGAAAGACAAAGGCTCTTTTGATGTTTTCTCACTTCTTCTAGGATGGGAGCACACACTCCAAGCCCCTGCAGCAGCTGCTGTTATTGGAAAATCTTACACACTACTTAATGGGAAAATACAGCTGTCATTGACAAATTTTAACCTGAAATTTTGAGTCTCAGTTGAGAACCTGATGTTGAAAGTCTGTCATTAAGGGCTTGGCTGGCTGGCTCCTTCCATTAGGTTTACTTTACATTAAGGAGTTGCATTTTATTTCAAAGAAGGTTTTGTCCACATTTTTAGGAGAATTCATCCTAGCTTCACAAAGTGAGCCTGTACATATAAAATCCATTTACCATAGGTCTTGGAATTTGTTTGGTTTTTTTGTTTTTTGTTTTTTGTTTTTTGCTTATTTATTTCCTACAAGATTCTATCAGCAGCACACCTAGCATATGCCAAATACACATTGCTGGAACTCCTGATCTGCAGCCAATTCCTCGGTCTACCTCATGTTTGACTCATGTCCGTGACACAAAAGTCACTCTCCACTTTAATGTGGGATGCCATCCGACACCACCATATGATTTGTCAGTGAGCTCATATGCTGCTCTCCCGTCCAATAGGCACTTTCTCCATATGTTCCCTGTAAGCCAGACATGCATTTGGCAAATAATTAAGATTTGGAGAGAAGCCATGGTCTTGCCAAGCAGTCACTTTGGAAAGCAGGGATTGCCCGACCTGTTAGTTAGCACAGTCCAGGGAAGAAGAGGTGTCCATCCAGCAGTGCCCACGAGTGCCGCAGCGAGCCGTTCAGTGGCTTTCGCTCCTCTCTGACCGTCTGCCACGGTGAGAATCACCACCAGTGCTGCAGCCGTCCAGTGAATGCTTAGCTCTAAGGATGCGCTCGCAACGTGTGCGGGAGCGCACATACGAACCCAAGCTAAGAGCGCACTTGCATTTGCTCTTTGCTAAAACATATTGATCATCGCAGTAACCTTTTCACAGAGTTTAGAAAACGGTCCCTGGACCACATGGCTATCATGGGGCTACAAGATTCAAACCTGAATCTCTCTGTCGTGTCTATGTCCTTCTCACCATGGTTGTGGGAGCTCTTCTCGTATTCTTGTTTACCTCCTCCCAAAGTGCAGCCTCAAATTTTCTCCCCAGTTCATCATGTCTTAATTCAGGGAAACGGTCTCCTTTCTTTGGTCTTATTTTTCAGTAATTCTTGCTGTCCTAAATGGCCTCTCTTTCTTCTGCAGAACCTTCCAGCAGAAGTAAACTTATACTCTCTTTCATCAGGGCAAACACAAGTGTGGTGCCTACACATTTGTGCATAACACTGTGTGTGCCAGCCATTAATCCAGATTTAACAAGTCCAAAGAATCTGACAAAGCCAAATTTTAAGGCAGAAAGAATGCTAGGCAAGTCAAGAAAGAACTTAATACAACAAGCTATGAAATTTTATTTTTCAGTCTATTCCTAGGCTTTCAAATGGACTTAAGGAAGCTCTAGTAATTCTTAGGAAAACTTTATAAATGTTATTGAATGTTGGGCAAGTGTTTAGGCAGAAACGTGCTCACACAAAGAACAAAGCTGATGAGTAGTATGGGGGACAGTACCTGACAATACAGGCTACCTGTAGGTGCACGGCTGGCATGTGGAAATAGAGTTCAGGAACCCTAGGACCTGGGGCTCACCTGCTCCTCACAGGCTGTGTGTCCACCTGTTGAGGAACTTAAACCTTCAGCCTCCAGAGAGAAGAGTGCTGCAGAAATTAACTATGTGTGTCTTCTGAAGCTACAGGGAATTTTGAATTTCCAAACTCAGAAGGGCTTCTTTGACATTCGTTAATTGGAAAATAAAGGCTCCCATTGAAAACAAAATTCCTCCCGTCAGTTTTATGTGGCTCCCTAAAACAAAAAGAAAGCTAAACTAAAACTTTTGTCAACAGTAGTCACAGTTTAAGGTAATGCAGAGCACAGAACCCTAGCTCCTCCTTTCTCCATCGCCCTAATAAATCACGCCGCACCAGCTTCCCTCATGACATGCCTCGGGAAGTCAAATCAAGTCTTTGCTTTCTTACTCTGGCAAGCGAAAGGAGAAACAGAACGCTGATTCAAGAGATTAAAACTAATTACTTTAAAGAAATTTAGATTCCGACTGAGGGGGAAATTTTATCTATCAAAACTAAATGGGTAGGCCGGCTGGATAGTTCAGCAGACTGAAATACCTGCTTAGCTGGGTCCCACCCACCTCCTAGCCCCACCCCCCCTGCAGTGCCAGCCCCACCCCGGGGATGCCCTGAGGAGGTGACTAAGACTGGGTGTGGTGGCACAGGCCTATAAGCCCAGCACTTGGGAGGCTGAAAACAGGATCACTAAGAGTCCAAGCTGTGTAGTGAGACTCTGTAGTCCTAAATATACTTTAAAAAATAAAAAAAAAACTAACTTAAGTGGATATTCTAGTAGAGCAGAAAGCCAGTAGCATGGCTCCTGTCATTCATTCATAATGATGAGGTGGGACCACAATCAGTGTTCAATAAATAACTGCTGAATTGAGGACCTCAAAATCCGATAGGCCACCTGAAAGACCAATGGTTTTGAACTGGAAGACATCACTGATTTATCATGGAATAGGAGAGTGGATGGAGAGTCTTGGAAGCACTTCTAAAAGAAATTAAAAGTAATGCAGAAACCATAATGGGCTCTTACAGCTGTTGTCAGCCCTCACTGCTTTTCTGTCTCAAGGACAGAAAAGAAGGGTAGAATAGACCCATCAAAGGACAGCCCATCAGTGCTTTCCTGACCTGCAGTAAGATGGGAAGTTTCCTACATGGAGTGAGAAAGCATTTGACTTCCCCTCTACATTGCTCCCAGCCTGTAATTGGAGCATGGTGTATAAAGAACTGGGCTCAAAAAAAAAAAAAGAATGAATGAATGAATGAATGCATGAATGAATGAATGAATAGGTAATGAAGAACTTAGCAGGGTTAGCCAGCAAGGAAAGGGAGTCTCCCTTATGTCTTCAGTAAAAGATAAAGGAAGTAGAGAGCTGGAAGTGGAGGGGATTGGAGTGGAGAAACACAGACATTGCTCGTTTTAGAAACAAAGCTCATAGAACTGGGGTAAAGGCAGAACGACCGAGTGATAGGTTGGAAATTTGCTAATAATGAGAAGTCTCCTTCCCGAGAGACGACCCATCCCACGAGAGCAGCTTGGGCCATGCTTGCGAAGCGGTTTCTTAAACAACCAGCTCTTCCCTCAGCTCATTTCAGTGACAATGAACATTTCTAGCTGAGTGCCAGAAGACATGAAGGGCATCTTTTATATTCCTAAGAGGAAATTGAACCTATGCATCGTGAGACTTCAGCATACGCCTGTGCATGAACATATGAGCCAAATGCTTTTGAAGAGAAACAGAAGTATGCTGCCCTTGTGACAGAGAAGTGTCCGAGAACAAAGACAGAGGTTTTTCTGCGTTCAATTCCTACCTTACAGATGCTTTGTTGTTATACATTTTATGACTAACTTTAAAGACACTGACCTGTTGATCTCTTTCTGGTTTTTATTGGCTACATCCTTTTTAACATAAGAAAGTCCCTTAGGAAAAGCAGGATTTTTTGACCGTTTTTTTTTTTTAAACTCTACCCCTTGAGCCCCAGTATTCTAACAATCTCTGTCTTGCCATATACAACCTTCCCTGCTTTAAATGGGCTTAGCTAAAAAAATTAAAAAGGCATCATGCAACAACGTGGGGAGTATGCCTGCAGTCCCACCCGTGTGCTGCCTCATGGGTAGAACTGGAGATCTAATCCGCAAAGACATCTCAAGTTGTCCTACCAGACGCCCTCCACCTGGCTGGAAATTGGGTTATGCCAAGAAGTCGTTCTTCCTGTGAACACAATTCCTAATTAACACTGAAAGTGCGTGGTAGCTAAGTTGGTGGTGAAGACAGGCAGTCTCCTCGTTCTTCCTCACCGGAGCTAGAGTAAACTATGAATGGGGGACAGGATAATTGTTCACGGTGGGACATGGTGTTTTCTTCTGCACAAACATATAATTAGGCTGTCTTAACCTCTCAGTTTAGCAATAAACACCACTTCATAGACTAATTTACAGGCGAGAGTCACGGAAAGCTATGGAATAAGTTCCCGGTGCAACAAGCTCTGCGCTTCAGTCAGGAGAGAGCAGCTTCACTATTTCAAGTCAGCAAAAATCCTTTTGCACTTACCACAAGCTAATATGAGATTGAAATAAGGGTTACCCATTCAAAACATTGAACACACCAGCTAATAAAAAATACATTTGTGACTGGTCGTAAAAATAGAGAATGTAATTGGCTATACCCTCAAAATATCGTTTACTTACAATATTTAGGAAGACAGAGCTCTCCATAATATTGACTTTGCTAACACGTCTACATTTTTCTGTCTGCCATAATTATGCGTCAGTCAGCAACACCTCCCTCCCACAGCTGCCAACAGCCTCGACTCCAGCAGTCGGAGGTAGGCTGGCTACAGTCCAGCACCAGATAATATTTGCCTGGCAAATACCACTGGCTTAGGGCAGTGAGCAGGGCCGTAGGTCACAGAAGTAGATACACTTCTGCATGAGAATTGTGCTTTCTCTTGGATAAAACAGTTGATCTGGAGAAAAAGAAGGCTGTGGTTTGAACCTGGTCGGGCATCGGGAACAATAATCACAGAAGAACTTTGGGTTGTGTGTATATTGGACACGATTCACGTGGCCTAAGTTTTACAGAAAAGAATGATAGATGAAGCCACATAAGGAAAATGCTCCAAGACCATCCCTGGATGGTAAACCATACAATAG
>PVJA010038196.1:7495-19978 GCA_004027025.1 Myocastor coypus
AGACAGGGTCTCACTATGCAGTTGAGGCAGGCCTTGAGCTCACTTTTGTAGCCCAGGCTGGTCTCGAACTCGCACCAATCCTCCTGCCTCAGCCTCCCGAGTGCTGGGATTACAGGCGTGAGCCACCACGCCCGGCTTATTTTTTCTTTCCATATTTTTATTTAAAAACTTAAGAGTTCTGGGGACCGGTAGGATGGCTCCGTGGTCTAAAGCACCTGCTTAGGAAAGCTTGGGTGGCTTCAGGGACCGCAGTTCGATCCCCGGCACCACATGCTGTGCTAGCCCTGCCCTCAGGGCAGGCTGAGCCAGCCATAAAAATAAATAAACAAACAAAAGTTCAGAAACAAGAAAAAAAAATAAAATAAAAAATTAAAAACAAAACGGGCCCGGAAGGATGGCTCAGTGGTCTAAAGCGCCTGCTTAGGAAAGCCTAGATGGCTGCAGGGACCGCGGTTCTATCCCCGGCACCACATGCTGCGCTAGCCCTGCCCTCAGGGCAGGCTGAGCCAGCCACAAAAAATAAAATAAAATAAACAAACAAAAGTTCTGAAACAAGAAAAAAAAATAATAAAATAAAAAATTTTTAAAAATAAAAAATTATGAGTTCTGAATCTTTTTTTTTTTTTTTTTTGTCTTTTTGAGACAGGGTCTCGCTATGCAGTTGAGGCTGGTCCTGAGCTCACTTTTGTAGCCCAGGCTGGTCTCGAACTCGCACCGATCCTCCTGCCTCAGCCTCCCGAGTGCTGGGATTACAGGCGTGAGCCACCACGCCCGGCCTGAGTTCTGAATCTTAAAAGGTGCTTTTTTATTTTACATTTTTTGAGACAGAATCTCACTATGTAGCCCAGGCTAGCCTCGAATTCATGATGCTCCTCCTACTTTAGCCTCCCAGATGCTAGGATTATAGGTATATGCCACCATGTTTAGTCTTAATGTAATTCAGGTTGGCCATGAACATATAGTGTTCCTCCTGCCTCAGCCCTACTGTGTGCTAGCATTACAAGAATGCAGCCGGGCGTGGTGGTGCACACCTGTAATCCCAGCACTCAGGAGGCTGAGGCAGGAGGATGGCTGTGAGTTCGAGACCAGCCTGGGCTACAAAAGTGAGCTCAAGGCCAGCCTGAACTGCACAGTGAGACCCTGTCTCAAAAACACAAAAGAAAAGAATGCACCATCACACCTTACAAGTTGCTATGATTCGAGGGGGTTCTTTTTCTTTTTTTTTTTTTTTGGTTGGTTGATTGGTTGGTTGACTGGTTTTGTTTTGGTACTGCAGGTTAAAGCTACATCCCAAGCTCTTTTAAGTTTTCTTTTATAATTTTAAGCCAGGGTTTTGCTAAATTGCTAAGTTGCTCAGGCTGGGTTTTAATTTATAATCTTCCGGCCTCATTTACCCAGGATGCTGAGATTATAGGTGTGCACCACCACACCTATCACATCATTGAGTTCAGTTCTTTTTTTGGGGGGGGGGTTAGTACTGAGAATTGAACTCAGAGCTTTCCCACTAAACTGCAACCCTTTTTTTATTTTTTTAAAGAATTTTTTATTTTATTTATTTATTTATTTTTTTTTCTTGTTTCAGAACTTTGCTTATTTTTATGGTCGGCTCAGCCTGCCCTGAGGGCAGGGCTGGCATGGCATGTGGTGCTGGGGATCGAACCTCGGTCCCTGCAGCTGCCTAAGCTTTCCTAAGCAGGTGCTTTAGACCACTGAGCCATCCTTCTGGGCCCCCTGCAACCCCTTTTATCTTTTTTTTTTTTTTTTTAATTTTGAGACAAGCCCTCCCAACTGCTAAGTTGCCCAGATTGAGCTCAAATTCCAATGTTCCTGCCTCAGCTTTGAAGAATGCTAGAATTATAGCTATACATACCTGACTGACTGTTAAACATATTGTCCTATCAATGGCAAAAATTAATCCGAATCTATGACTTCTTTCCAAACATAAGTAACTGGGGTTTTTTTTGTTTTTTTGTTTTTTGTCTTTTTGAGACAGGGTCTCACTCTGCAGTTGAGGTTGGCCTTGAGCTCACTTTTGTAGCCCAGGCTGGTCTCGAACTCTCACCAATCCTCCTGCCTCAGCCTCCTGAGTTCTGGGATTACAGGCGTGAGCCACCATGCCCGGTGATAAGTAACTGTTTTTTTTTTTTTTTTTTTTTTTTTTTTTTTTTTTTTTTTTTTTTTTTTTTTTTTTTTTTTTTTTTTTTTTTTTTCTCTCTTCTTTCAGAATTTTCGTTTATTTATTTATTTTTATGGCTGGCTCAGCCTGCCCTGCAGGCAGGGCTGGTGCAGCATGTGGTGCCGGAGATCGAACCGCGGTCCCTGCAGCCGCCCAAGCTTTCCTCAGCAGGCGCTTTAGACCACTGAGCCATCCCGCCCCGCCCAAATAACTGTTTAACATGTTTTTACATCTCTTTTTTTCCCCAACAAGTATATGCATGCAAACTATCTGTTCAGGGTTTTTAAAGAATAATCTGTAAATCTCCAGTTGTTATTCTTTAGCTTATACTTCCTTTTTTTTTTTTGGTCTTTTTGAGACAGGGTCTCACTATGTATGCAGTTCAGGCTGGCCTTGAGCTCACTTTTATAGCCCAGGCTGGTCTCAAACTCACACCAATTCTCCTGTCTCAGCCTCCCAAGTGCTGGGATTACAGGCGTGTGCCACCACGCCCGACTCTTTTTTTTCATTATTATTATTATTATTTTTGTACTGAGGATTGACCTCAGGACCTTGCATTTGCCAGGCAGGCACTTAAGTCACTGAACTATCTCCCTGATCCTAAAATATACTTCTTCTGTTTTTTTTTTTTTTTTCTGTATTTAGGACAGGGTCTACAGCAGTGGTTGTCAACCTTTCTAATGCCGTGACACTGCCATACAGTTCCTCATATTGCGGTGACCCCAAACCAAAAAATAATTTTGGTGGCTACTTCAAAACTGTAATTTGGTACAGTTATGATTTCCAATGGCTTTTGGCAACCCCTGTGTTTTGATCACTGGGTTCACGACCCACAAGTTGAGAACCGCTGGTCTATAGGGTCTCACTACATAAATGGGACTCAGTGATTCTCTTGTTTTCAGCTTCCAAAGTGCTGGGATTATAGGCATGCACCACCATGCCCAGTCTCAGTCATCGTCGCAATGTACCCCAAAGGCAGGGCCAGCACAGCACAGCATAGTGAGGATCAAACCCCATTCACTGCACTCTGCCTCAGCAGGCGCTTTAGTCTGCTGAGCAATCAGGCTGGCCTTTTTTTTTTTTTTTTTCAGGACCGGGGTTCGAACTCACAACCTTGCATTTGCCAGGCAGGCACTTGTGCCACAGAGCTATCTGCCCAGCTCCAAGCTGACCATATTTTAAAAATCTTGAAATTTGTTTTAATCTGTAACTATCTGCATGCTTGTGTATTACAGAAGCCTAGGTAAATTGAAACGTTTGTATTAGATATTTTGCTGTCTTACTGAAAGTTTGCAGTGAATCCATCTCTTTTTTTTTTAAGTTTTTTAAAAATTTTTTTATTGTTTAAATTTAACAATGGTGGGGCTGGGGAGATAGCTCCGAGGCACAAGTGCCTGCTGGGCAAGTGCAAGGTCGTGAGTTTGAACCCTGGTCCCACAAAAAAAAAAAAAAAAAAAAAAAAAAAAAAATAAATTTAACAATGGTTATATTACATATTTTCATCATCAGATCAGTTTAGATTGATACATATAGGTATATAAGATTGATCAAACAATTAAACATTTACCCTTCTAAATCAACATTACTTTTTTTTTTCTTTTTCCCTTTTTCTTTTCCCCTTTGAATCCATCTCTTAAGTGATGATTCTACTTCTCTAAAGAATACTCTGAATCCAGGCTATTCTGATCCCCACTGACCTTTGCTGGCACAAAGATGTTCTGAAATATTTGCAAGCATTGAAGTCACTTCCTCATGTTACCCTGAGTTTACTTTAGCTTGGTTAAGCACAATAGCAGCTTGTGTAAACTTGCTACTCATAGAAGCTTCACATAGTAGCTCTGCCCAAGGATCAAGGACTGGCTTGCCGAGCAGGAAAAAAAACTGAAAATTCAGCTGCTAAATCTTTTACTCTAAAAAGTTTAAAAGTTTTGAGTTTGAATACTTGTGTTTCTAATACCTAATATTTATGCAGGGGGAAGTAAAATGATCGTTCTCACAATGTAAGTGTGATAAACGCTATGGATAGTGTTTGGGCTCAGTTTATCAAAAGCTTTTTAAACTGTCCATGACTTTCATCCCAATTCTACTTCCAGGAATAGATGTCATAAGGTGTGTCTCCTACATGCCCTTTTTTTCAGATGGTATGGATTAACTCTGGGTGGGATACATACCAACTTCATGTAGGGTTATTCTCTAGTCAGTTCATTTTAAGCCCTCTGATCCTGGGAAGGAGCACCCTCAGCTGTGTGCCCCTCACATTTCTTTGACCTTCCAATCTCCTACGGAGCAGAGAAGGAGTTGTTTGTTTGTTTTTCTCATGCATTGTATTTGTTTCTGTGATTGCCTTCACTTATGGCATATGATGCTGTTTTTTTATTTGCAATAATAAAGTTTAAAGGTGGGCATGGTAGCACACACCTACAATCCTAGCACTCAGGAGGCTAAGGCAGGAGGATTATTGTGAGTTTGAGACTATCTGTGCTATAAAGTGAGCTCCATGCTAGCCTGAACTGCATAGCAAGATCATGTCTGAAGAAAAAAATAAATAAATAAAATAATAATAATGTTCGTGTTAAAATGCATTTAACAGCAGAAATTAATTGATTTAGAGAAATTTTATTGTAGTAATATGGTATTTAGGGGCTGGTGAGATAGCTTGGCCATCTAAGCATCTGACTGGCAAGCACATGGACCCAGGTTCAATCCCCGGTACTGCATGCCATGCTGGACTAGACGTGGTGGTACACACCTGTAATCCCAGCACTGGAGAGGCTGAGACAGGAGTATCACTACAAGTCTGAGCTGCTTAGTGAGACCTTGTACCAACCAAACAAAAAATTAAAAATATGATATTTAATTACGGCACAGTAGTAATAGTGATACATGGATGTGGAAAGCACAAGGAATTAATTAGTGCTATAGACACAGACTTGTATCAGGGTTCTCATACCTTGGAATATTCATCATGGTCTGATTTATGTGATCATAAAGTTAGAAATTGTGCAGTTATTCAAGTTAAGGAATTAGGTAAGTGATTTTGGTACCTTTATTTGATAGACTATTGTGAAATATTTAAAAGTATGTTTAATAACATGGAAAATCAAACAGTGTACTGCTAGCTAAAACAACTGGCTGCAAAAGAAAGTACATAGTATAGTACCCTAAGCCTTGTTAAGGTAAGGTATGTATAACCATATGTGCACGTTAACAAAAATGCATATATGTGACCTCAGAATTAGAATACGAAAATATTTCCAAATGGGTTTTCTCAAGGTGGCTCGAACTAGAGGAGAGTTTTGTGTGTTCCAATAGACATATATCAGTTTTGCCATTACAGAAAACATGATGTACATATATCTATTTTTTAGCTAATTCCTCCCACCCTAAGAGGACTGCTGAGTATTTTGCTGTCAGCAAATGTGCCTGGGTCTTTTCATGCTCTTAGACACCAGTCAGGTTTGTGTGACCTTCCTGCAGAGAAATAGTACCCACAGAGAGCCTTCTCATCCCTCAGTGTACTCCCAAGTACTTGGTCTTGGCTGTATGTCTATACTTCCGTTGGGGAGTGGGAAAATATTTCTAAAATCCCCTTAAGTTATTTTTACTGTATTTTCTTCTCAACAGCTCCATTAGGTAGTACTAAATTAGGATCTCACTATTTAAATATGCGTATCATAAAACAAGAATGGAATAGATTCTGAAAGTTGCTTAGTTTCTTGCTTTTTTTTTTTTTTTTCTTTTCTTTAATCTCTGCATTATCCTACTTGCCATGAAATTTTAAGTTGGTTCTGCATTACCTGAGTTGAGGATGTGAACATTTGAACTTGAATACCTTCTTCCCAGAATTAAAAAAATGTCCTGGAGGTGGGGAGCAGAGTTCACTGTGAGATCTAATGCTAGGCTCCCTTTGGCCTCTTTAGAACTTCTCTTGGTCACTTCTTAGAGTGACTCCTGGAGCCTCCTAGAATCTTTCATGGGCACCAGATGGCAGGTTTCTGCTAAGTGGTGTGAAAGAAGTACTCTCCCAGCTCTGGGGCAGTGCTTCCTCTTTCTGTGATGGTGCCAGGCTCCAGCCAGGTGAGCTGCTCAAATCCTGAGCCTGGAGGAGGGCTTCTCGTGTTGGCAGTTCTTCCCCTCCTGGGCCCTGCATCTTCACACTCCTCTCTCCCTGTGGCCACTGCTGTGCTGCCTGCTCCCATGTCTCCTGTGTGCACTATAGCAGTGACCTCTGCTGTCTGCACTTTCACAGAAGTGGGTGCTGCTCTGTAAGTTTTCTGCTGCTATGGTAACAAATCAGTGACTTAAACCCATTCAAAATTTATTATTTTACTGTTCTGGAAGTAAGTCTTAAAATCAAGGTTTTGGCAGGGATGTATTCCTTTTGGAAACTCTGAAGGGAAATCATTTTGTTACCTTTTCCAGCTTCTAGGGGCTTCCTGCATTCCTTGGCTTACAGCCCCATCTTCCATTTTGAAAGCCAACAAGGCTTTCTTACACTGCACCATTCTGTCACTTTTGTGGTCAGATGTCCTTCTTTCTGTCTTCCTCTTTTTTTTTTTTTTGGTGGGACTGGGGTTTGAACTCACAACCTTGCACTTGCCAGGCAGGCACTTGTGCCATGGAGCTATCTCCCCAGCCCGTCTTCCTCTTAAAAGGCATTTTGAGCCAGGTGTGGTGGCTCAGGCCTGTAATCCCAGCACTCGGGAGGCTGAGGCAGGAGGATTAGTGCGAGTTCGAGACCAGCCTGGGCTACAAAAGTGAGCTCAAGGCCAGCCTCAACTGCATAGCAAGACCCTGTCTCAAAAAGACAAAAAAAAAAAAAAAAAAAAAAGGCATTGGCCTACATAGATAATCTCCCAACTTGGTCAAATGCACAGTGCCCCTTCTGCCAGGTTAGGGAGTGTGTGCCCAGCCTCCTGGGAGGCCAACCTTTGATGGACTGTTCTTTAGCCTACCACCCAACAAGATTTTTTTTTGGGGGGGGGGTAGGTACTGGGAATCCAACTCGGGACCTTGCACTTGCCAGGCAGTGCTTGTGCTGCTGAGCTCTCCCCCCAACCCTGCATCATCTTTTAAAAGCATACATCAGAGTCTGGACATGGTGGCGCGCACCTGTAATCCCAGCACTTGGGAGGCAGGAAACAGCATCACTATGAGTCAGCTGTGTAGTGAGACACTGCACAAAAAAAAAAAAAGAAAGGAAGAAAGAAAGAAAGAAAGAAAGAATGAATGAATGAATGAATGAATGAATCACACATCTGTGGGGTCAGGGAGATAGCTTGGTAGAATAAGCACTTGAGTTCAATACCTGGTACCACACACACACAAAAAGCACATGTCCAGCCATGCCCCTCCCATGTGTATTCCAGTTTACAGAGGAGGAGGCTCAGGAGTGCAGGCCACCCGCATCCTTGTCCAGCGGCCGCCTCCTTTCCTTTCTGGCTCCCTGGGAGGCCTGTGCAGCTGGCATGCTCTTGAGCAGAGCTACTGCTTCCTATACTCCAGCCCAGCCTTCCCCAGGCCCTGGGGTGTCTCATAGGAAGTCTGTTAGTGCGCACGCCATAGTCTAACATCCATGCACTTATTTGGGTGACTATTTGATTAATAGCAAATGCCCCTCTTATGTAAGGGTGCATGTGTCCAGGGCCCATGATTAGTTGGTTAAGCAAGTGTTCTCTTCTTTAAGTATTCCTCATAGGCCAGGACCATGTCTGTTTCTTGCCTACAGTTTCATCCCAGCAGGCATTTACCATGTTTTCATTGTTCCTTGCCTCTACTCACATGAAAGCTCCTTGAGAGCAAACTGTGTTGTTCTTACACAGGTCTTTTCCCAGGTTCCAAGGCAGTGTCTATCAATGGTGGGCACTCAAGAAATACTGAGGGAGCCAGATCATGGTGGCACACGCCTATAGTCCCAGCTCTTGGGAGGCTAAGGCAGGAGAATTGGTAGGAATTCGAGACCAACCGGGGTTAAGAAAGTGAGCTCAAGGCCAGGCTTAACTGCATAAGGAGACCCTGTCTCAAAAAGACAAAAAAAAAAAAAAAAAAAAAAAAATCATATATACATATACTGATCTGTAGGATGTTGGAAATCTCTGACATATTTTTCACTTTTGGCTCCTCTTTGAAATCAGATATTATTACTGGATTCTTCATTTTAATTATTCAACCCAATTCAGCAACCAGGCAAATTGGTGACCTTCTACAACATTCACCTGTTAATGAATGTAAATCATTTAGAGCAGTATCTGACAACAGCAGCCCTGTCTGCAGATTTAGTGCTGTTAAGCAATACTTGAATCCAGGCCAAGCAAGTGGTTCCGTGCTCACCTGGCTTCCACAGCACCCCCAAGGAAAAAAAAGAGACTTGCTATTCTAATGTCATGCTGCTCAGGCGAGCACATTCTTGCCGTTTTCGTGTTCTGGCTGACAGCTGTTGGGGTGAGATCGCAACATGGACTGTGGGTGGCTCCACAGGCTTTGTCCTGGGTGACTGCTGCTACCACTGTCCTCCAGAACTGGACCAGGCCTTCAGCTGCCCAAGAGAAACAGGCTGTGGGTGTTGATTTTGTCCACTGATGACATAGGTCCCTGCTTGGCCTGCAGATGGCAGCACCCACTGGGCCTCCCTGCCCTGTCCTGAGACTGAACCACAACAGGAAAATGGACTCCCTTTTTCCTGGCTTGCGTGACTCCCAGCTGCGGCTGTGGGTGAGTGTGAACATGGCAGGACTGTCTCTCTTACTCCTTCCACAGTTATGTGTTCTCTAGTACAAAAATGGCAGGGCCCAGCAGGATGGCTCAGTGGTCTAAAGCGCCTGCTTAGGAAAGCTTAGGAGGATTCAGGGACCGCGGTTTGATACCTGGCACCACATGCTGTGCCAGCCCTGCCCTAAGGGCGGGCTGGGCCGGCCATAAAAATAAATAAACGTTTTGAAACAAGAAAAGATAAAATAAAAAAATAAGAAAAAAGGGGCCTGGCAGGATGGCTCAGTGGTCTAAAGCACCTGCTTAGGAAAGCTTAGGCGGCTGCAGGGACCGCGGTTGGATCCTGGGCACCACGTGCTGCGCCAGCCCTGCCCTCAGGGCGGGCTGGGCCGGCCATAAAAATAAAAGTTCTGAAACAAGAAAGAACAAAAAAAAAATTCTAAAAAAAACAAAAAAGAATGACATAAATCATGCGTACAATTTTAAGGTTTTTTTTTCAGGACCAGGGTTTGAACTCATGATCTTGCACTTGCCAGGCAGGCACTTGTGCCAGCTATCTCCCCAGTCCCAAGATTATTGATTTTTCAGAGGTTGTTTTTCAAAAACCATACTATAGCCAGGGAAGCAATGATATGAGCAAGACATGACAAGGTTGTTCCTAGAAGATTGTGGAAGGGATAGGGCCAAGGGCCTTATCCCTTGCACTGTCAGTACCCTGTGCCTTTCACCTTTACCAGGAGTGAGCAGGAAGGGTGCGTAGCCCAGAAAGTAGGGAAAAGGCTGTCCCACTGTGGTCCTTGTTCCAGGCGTCCTCAGAGTCAGCTGCCATGGAGCACTGATCATCCCAGCCCCACAGGTCCCCAAGGAGTTTCTGTCTATGAGTCCTACCTAGCCTTACAGCTCCTTGATGGCCTTGCCCCCCCCAGTCCTCTCCTCCAGCACGGAGTAATTTCACAGTTATATCACATTTACCCAAAGACTGTGCTGCTGTCCTCACAGTTGAAGAGAGATTGCTTATGCTGTTTCAAGTCTGTTTCTTTACTTTGCATTCAGTAGAAAACAGCTCTCAAATGTATTTGGAAATAAGCGTACCCTTTCCCCTTGGTGCCAAAGGCTACTACAAACTTCCTGGTATTCTATGGTGCAGTCTACAGAGATCTTCCTTGAATTCCGGTGACCGATAGATTTGGCAATGCCTTTCCCGTGGTAGCAACCCCTATGAAGCCCCACCTGGCAAGGATCCTGTGACATTGGCCCCTGCTATCATGACAGTTCTGGAATATGAGATAGGATGTCACCAAGCCCCAGGTCTCAGTGAGTTCATTATGCTCTGAAGAAGGCAGTATTTTACAAATCGAGGTTGTCTTTAAGTGGTTTTTTTTTTTTTTTTCTTCAAAATTATTAGTTTTATGGGGGCCTGGCAGGATGGCTCAGTGGTCTAAAGCACCTGCTTAGGAAAGCTTAGGCAGCTGCAGGGACTGCGGTTTGATCCCTGCCCTGAGGGCAGGCTGAGCCAGCCATAAAAATAAACAAAAGTTCTGAAACAAGAAAAAAAAATTAGTTTTAGGGGCCCAGTGGGATGGCTCAGTGATCTAAAGCGCCTGCTTGGGAAAGCTTGGGTGGCTTCAGGGACCTCGGTTCAATCCCTGGCACCACATGCTGCCGTAGCCCTGCCCTCGGGGTGGGCTGAGCCAGCCATAAAAATGAGTGAATAAACAAAGGTTCTGAAACAAGAAAAAAATAAATAAATAAAATAAAAAATTCTTTAAAAATTATTAGTTTTAGGGCTGGCCAAATAGCTCAATGATTAAAGTGCTTGTAAGCAGGCACAGGAGCTGCAGGGGGGAAGGGATTCAATCCCCAGGGCCTACTGTGCCAGTCCCACCCCAGGGGCACTTAGAGCCAAGACTGGGCGTGGTGACACGCACCTGTAATCCCAGCTTTTGGAAGGCTGTAAACAGACGGATCACTAAAAGTCTGATCTAGTAGTGACACCCTGGATACTCTGTAGACCCTTCCCTAGAATACCAAAAAAATAAATAAATAAATAAATAAATAAAATATATATATATATATATATATATATATATTAGTTTTAAATAAGTTTCAAATTTGTGTATTTCATTTAAAATTGAGTCCTCTTGTATCTCTTAAACTAAACTTTTCTTTTTTAGAATTTTATTTTTATTTATTTATTTTTTCTTGTTTCAGAACTGTTGTTTGTTTATTTTTATGGCTGGCTCAGCCTGCCCTGAGGGCAGGGCTGGCGCAGCATGTGGTCCCTGAAGCCGCCTGCAGGTGCTTTAGACCACTGAGCCATCCTGCCAGGCCCATAAACTTTTATTTTTCGTGTGGCAATAGGTTTAGTCTCTAATGTAGTCAACAGCCTGGTAAAGAAAGAAGACTGAGACAGGGTGTAGGTCAATGATAGAATGTCTGCTTTGCTTTCACAACACCAGGTTCAGCTCCCATGGGAGAAGGAAGAGATTGGCTAAGTGCATATCATGCATTAGGCACCTAACTCACAAAACATGCAGAAATGGGTGACATTATTCCTCTACTGCAAATACAGAAGTCAAGGCCCAGAGATTGCGTTACACAGCTACCATTTACAGAGCAAGCCAGATGACCTCCCAAAGTATCTGTCTCTCTTGCCTTTTATTAGAGAGTAAGTTTGGCCATTAATGGGTAAATGAATCACATTCATTCTTATACAGACCTTGGGGGGGGGGCAAAGTAAATTAATGAGAAACATTATAATCCTCAACCTTAGTCTAAATTTCCTATCCTAATTTAACATACTTACCTTTTTTTTTTTGAGACCAGGTTTTGCCATGTAGTTCAGGCTGATCCTGAACTTGCTCTATAGTCCAGGCTGGCTTCAAACTCAGAGTTATCCTCTGCTTCAGCCTCCCAAGTGCTGGGATTACAGATGTGTACCTCTGTACCCAGCAGTAATATTTTCCTTGCCTATTTCTTTTTCTTTTTTGTGGTACTGAGGATTAAACTCAAGACCCTGCGCTTACCAGACAGGTACTTACTCTACTCAGCTATCTCCCCAGGCCCCTTGCCTCTTTCCTTTAACTTGAATTGTTGGCACATGCTGGTAAAATTTACATACCTCATTAAAATTTTGGTGGCTGAGAATTGAGGATATAACTTGGTGATACAGTGTATCTTTAGCATGTGGGAGGTCCTGATTTTGAGTTTGCTTCCCAGCAGCAAAACTTATTTATTCATTCATTCATTTGTACAAAATGTTTCTGGTTTTGCCGGGCGTGGTGGCTCACGCCTGTAATCCCAGCACTCGGGAGGCTGAGGCAGGAGGATTGGTGCAAGTTCGAGACCAGCCTGGGCTACAAAAGTGAGCTCAAGGCCAGCCTCAACTGCATAGCAAGACCCTGTCTCAAAAAGACAAAAAAAAAAAAAAAAAAAATGTTTCTGGTTTTTGTTGTTGGTGGTGGTGGTATTGTTTTGGCAGTACTGGGGATTGAACTCAGGGTCTTGTGCTTGCCAGGCAGGCACCCAGCAAAATTTTTTTTTTTTTTTTTGTCTTTTTGAGACAGGGTCTCACTGTGCAGTTGAGGCTGGTCTTGAGC
>PVJA010038197.1:0-19886 GCA_004027025.1 Myocastor coypus
GTGCTGCAGTGAGTCCAAGCCTCGGGATTGAATCCTTCAGTCCGGAGTGTGCAGACGCCCTGTGCGCGCTTCCTCATCTGACTCTGTGGCTATTGTAAGCCAATCTTACAATTTCTTATAGATTGTATATTTGGTGTTAATATCCATTCCTTATATTATATCTATTCTGTTCCTCTAGTAAAACCCTGACCGATACAGATTCCAAGCATGTAGGATTTATTATTATTTTTTTACTTATAGGCTCTGCAAGCCATCTCCCTGTGGCCTGAAAAGCTTTTCATTGCCCGCCATTCCCTGCTGCAGACACATTTAGGGCTTCCTATTACTCCGCTGGCTCTTTTCTAGTGTCCTGCTCCTTTCTTTCTTAATTATAGTCATGTGTCCTCTAAGAGCAGGGACACATTCTCAGAAATCAAGAGACAAGGTGAACTCTGGATAAATAGGCTGCTATTGGCACAAAATGGCAAGTAAAAAAGTACCTTTTTTACTTAAGTAGGAGTACATAGGAGTACATTCCAAAGTATGATAAAAAAGTATAATTTGGTAGATATATAAGTGAACTATGTAGTTTTTAAACCACTGTATTTTAATTGCAGCATTATGCTCTGCTCTAACTGTATATGCTATAACTATGTGTTATAGCATATCATTTATTTTGATATAATACAAAAGGAAATTTACTTGCTTAGGCAGACACAGACACAGGAGCCAGGGGTCAATGCTGCCGTGCTGGTCCATCCCTTGGGGCATGCTGAAATGGCAATTGAGACTGGCTGTGGTGGCCCACACCTGTAATCCCAGGGCTTGGGAGGCTGAAAAATAGGAAGGATCACTGGAAGTCTGATCTGTGTAGTGTGAGACCCTGATGACCCTGTACTAAATACATTTTTTTTTCAAAAAAGAAAATTTAAATTGCAGTCTTCTTACTTCTACAAAAATAAAGCAAAATTTCCTAACAACATAATTAGAGAATAACAATGGTTATTGCACAGTGTATCACAATCTTTAAGAATGACCCAGATGGTCCTCAGAGGGCCTGTACCCAATGGTAGGTCAGTAGGCTGGTTTACCTCGGCATTGTCACAGCTTGTGAAGGACGCACTGCAGTGGCTCCAAGCTCACTGGTGACAGAAGTGTTCTCAGCTTCATTATAATCTTTTAAATTATTATTTAGTAGTGCATGTTTATAGTATGCAATACCTATATTCTTGGTGGGGGATTCATAGAGGTACAAAAACTTATTTTTGTATTTTGTGCAGGGTCTCATTATGCAGCTTGAACTCATAGTGATCCTCTTGTTTTCAGCCACCCCAGTGCCAGGATTACAGGCACACACCATCATGCCTGGCCTTGCTGGTTGGTCAGCAAGCCTGGGGGTGGAGCCTGTGCAGTATGTGGTGCCAGGGATCACACACTGGTCCCTGTACTTGCCTAAGCAGATGCCTAATCCTCTGGGCTATCTTGCCAGCCCCAAACACATCTTAACTCCTTTCCTCATCTGTTTCCTCCCGTTTCTTTATCTCTTGATCATCTTCCCATTTGAAAAAGCTCAATCTCCGTACTTGTTGTTCCCTACTTTTTACTTTGCTTTTTATTTGTAATTTAGGTTCCTTGTACAAGAGAAATCAAGTGGTATTTAATCTTGTGTGTCTGAATTATTTCACTTAACATTATTGGACCACATGTCATATCACCACCTGAAGAATCATTACGTAGTGCGTGCCTATGCGTACTTATCAGTGTGATCATTTCGTGTAGAATTGCCTCCATGCACTACACAGATGATGCCAAGTGATGGTCCATAGCTACATAAGGAGAGTGAGCCAGAATGTTAATTATTGCAATATTACCTTTGCCAAGAAAGTCTGGCAAAGCAGAAAATGTCAGCTGCACTAAATGGTGTGCATGAGGATATTGATGTGCACGAGAGTAGAAGCTACAGTTGCAGAATGGGTGGCTGGAATTGCACTTCAGGGTGCAGCTCAATAGCTAGATCAAAACATGGTGTGGTTGATGTTAAAGGCACAATCATTCTAGCCATCTTCCCACCCAAATTTAAATCTCAGTTTGCTGTTTCATCTGTGATTTTTGGCAAGACAATTCAACCTCTCTGTGCCCCGGTTTCCTCCTTGTAAAATAAACATGATAACATTACCTGTAGGTTTATGTAGGGAATATTAAATAAGTTATTATGAAGTGCTTAGAACAGTACCTGGTAGATGGCAAGTGCTTTGTAGGAGTTGGCGGTTGATGTTGGGAGCTCATCAAGAGCAGGCCCAGGGCCCAGGGAGATAGCTCAGTGGAATAAGTGCCTGCCTGGCAAGCACAGTGTCTTGAGTTCAGTCCTCAGAACTCAAAAAAAAGAGCAGGGACAATATGGGCTGGTTGATCTGTTCAACCCTAGTTATATAAATCAAGAAGTGCATGGGTAGATGAACACATATCTGGTCCAGTTTTACCCAAACTCACACTGTTTTCGATTTTAGAGTTTTTCGCTGCTGTTGATCTGAGTCCTCTCGGTAGAAAACATGGAATCTCCAGCTTCCTTGAGTCACTGCACTTGCCTTTTAAGGGATCTTCCTCTTCAATCAGGGTAACAGTGGTACCACAGAATTGTTGTGATCAATTAGTCACTATCTGTTAATAGACATAGATGCAACCAGCACATAGTAAGGGCTAACTATGTATCCTCCATCTGAAAAGCTTGGAACCAGGAGAGTTTTAGATTTTTTTATTTTTTCAGATTTTGGAAATTTGCATATGCATAATGAGAGATATTGAGGGTGGGACCTTAGTATAAACAAAAACAATCAGTTATGTTTCATACTCATATCCACATAGCCTGCAGATAATTCCATATGATTTATTTTTTTAAAATTTGTACATATAAAGCAAGATCTCATGGTGTGTAATTTTCTACTTGCAGCATTGTGCTGACACTCAAAACATTTAGATTTTTCAATTAGGAAAGCTCAACTTCTATGATCACTTCCTGAAAATTTTTCAAAAGAAAACATCTCACATTCTTTTTAGCCTGGCTGTTCCAAAATACAAATACAAACAACTTGTTCTTCTGCACCTCAAAATCTTCACGACAACAGTAAAATTATACATGTTTATGCTTGGGATGTATAATATGTTACAACATTTATATTTGGCATCATTTTATTTAATCTTCACAGCAGCCCTGAGAGGTAGGTAATGGTATTAATGCTACACTCTCAGTGAGAAGTCTTAGGCCCTCTGAGGTTAAACTCTGCCAAGCAACAGCATGGGGCTGTCGTAGACCTGGCTCTTCTCTCCTCATCTGCCTTTCTCACGAGTGGCTGTTTTTACTGCATTTTCTGACATCTCCTTTTGGTGTTCCTATGTTTTTACTTATGTTTCGCCTCTACAAGAGCTTTCCTTTCTCCACTATCTTATCTGGAGAACTAATATTTATCGTGCAAACTCCAATGTAGACATCATCTTTAGTTTGCTTCCTGGGCCTTCCTTTCCCAGTCCAAGTTTAATACTTCCATGTGTAAGCTTCTGTGGTCCTTGGGATGTTCTTCTATTGTTGTAAGTATGACATCACATTCTAACCATATGTCTTCCAGTCTCAGACTTCCTCTGGGACACAGACTCTGCCCTGTGTTGCTTTGTGGGCCTTAGCACCAAGCACAGTGACAAGCTTAAGCATCAAGCAGTGGTTTGTCCTCCTGTTATGATCTATGTCTAGATGTTCCCAGAAAGCCTCATCTGCTCATAGGTGAGGCCTTTGGGGCATGACTACCTTATGAAGGTGAGCTATGAATTGGTGGGTGAGTCTATAGCTAAACGTGATGCTGAGAAGTGAAACCTGGCTAGAGGAAGTGGGTCACTTGGGCCATGGCCTGGGAGGGCATGACCTCCCTTCTCCCTTGAATGCTTTCTGCTCTACTGCCATGCTATGAGCAAGCCGCCTTGGCACTGTGTCTCCACCATGCTGCCCTGCCTGGGAGCCAGATGCCTAGGGGCTGAAACCTCTGTGAGCTGTGAGCTTCCGTGAGCCTTTTCTCTGCCACTTTGGGTGTCCAGTGTTATATCTCAGGGATAAGTAAGTAACTAAGACAGCTCCCCACACTTCAACATGAGACAGAGAACTGGTATGATGATGGCACCATCAACACCCGAAAGAGAACATCAAACCTGAGTTTATCACCCCCACCTTTTAAGCACCTGTTTTTTGTACATGCACTCATAATCATCTTGGGGAGTGGGTACATGTACATAATGCAACTTGATTCTTTTTAAATCTTCTTCACTCCCTCTTTCTCTAAACCTATTTCCTCTGTTTTCATTCTTGTTCATGTTACTTTCATTCTTGTTCATGTTACATAACATCTCATGTTTATGACATGTTATGTTTATACTCATTTGGGGGTTTTTCTTTTATCAGTGTATACCCACAGTACATGTTTATTTTCATCTTGCAGAGTGGGTACATGTACATATATAGCTTATATTTTTAGTCCTCTTTCCCTTCCTACTAATCTCCCTCCTTTCACTTCTAAATAGAAGTACAATGCATAATACACTAGTCCTAGAAGTAGCCAGTGTACCTACTAACATACGAATGATTAAGGAAAATGTAGTATCTATATCTAATGGAAATACTACTCAGCTAGTATTTTGTAAAAAAAAAAAGACACATCAGAAAATACTGAGTGGAATAAACCAGTCATGCAAACTTCCACACCATGTGATATCTTTCATCTGAGTAAGGTAAAGTACAAATGAAGAGAGCAGTAAAAAATAGATGAAAGGAAACAAGGGAATGTATGTTCTAGACATGGGAAAGGATCCAGGAGTATGAAAGAAAGGGGAGAAGGGGAAGGGAAGGGAGGTGCATGGATTTGAATTAAGATATGCCATGCATAGGAGCCTAATAACCTCAGTGCATGCAGACAATATATGTCACAAGCATGAGGTAAGAATAATAATAACAATAAGAATGTATCTTCTTATATTAAGCAACAGGCAGGTTGATCAAACAGCTTCTCCGTGATTCTATATGAAGTTTCTAGGAAGCTGGGAGTCTTGGGACTCCCGGCTGCCAAATGAGGTTGATATCATAGGTAGAAGTGTACTCACATGAATTTTGATGCTTAGTACTGCTCAAAGGCAGTTATTTTTGAGGCAGTTTCTGTTTGCCTGACTTTCAGAAGTGGAGGCTGACACTGACTAGCTAGCTTGTAAAAGCAACTTCTCTGAGACAAGTTGTCATTGATCAATTGCAGGAGCTTAAAATTTGCTCCTATGTCTACTTGTTACCATGGCTACAGAACAAGCTTTCTTTCCATAAGTTTATAGAAACTTAGCTTTTATTCTCAGAAAGTATTTATGGCCTAATATGTGGTGTTCATATTTTTAGTTAATATAAATAATTTTTATGAAGGATTTTTGAGTTCCTCAAAATCATACAAAAACATAAGCAAACTATTTTATCATTGCAATAATTAACTCTGATATCAGAATTTATGTTCAATGCTTCCAAGAAGATCTACTGTCATGTTTTCCAAAGTTATTTACTTAGAATTAACCTACAAATATCATTTATAACTTTGAAAAATGGTTTGGTACAATCAGCAGACCATAAATAGAAACATGGGGTGCCTGGATTATTTATATTCAAGAATATACCCATAATACTTTGCTTCTTAAAATAAACAAATAGCTATTTAAAAGCCTTTTATGTTTATATACAAAATATCACTCTGGCCAGATATATGCAATTTTATTTGCATCTGAGTCAGTCTGCCCAACCCCACAGGCTGGGAAAACTTTTGCAAATCCCACAGGGTTAAGTTTGTGTGGGGAGGGAGAGGGAGGGAAGGGCTTTGTGATAAATGACAGCCTAGGAGGCCGCAAGGGCACATGCAGCTCTCCCAAGGCTGTTTCTCTCTAGTGGCTCAGCAGGAAAAGGACTGGATGTTCTGGGACCACAGTCGTGGTAGTTTTCCTAGTTGTCCCATGATCTCAAAATGCTTATCTTCAAAAGCAGCGCAATGCATTGTTCAGCAGTGCCAGTTGTCGGGTCATCACTGTGCTTCTTGGGCCTGAGCACCTGCATCAGCTCCTCATAGGCCCTGGCTCAGTATCTCTGAAGCATCTGAGCACTTTCCCAGCCCCTCACTAGCAATTTTTCTTCCTGGATTCCAGGACTCCACACTCTTCTGGCTTTCTTCCCATTTTACAAGTGACTCCTTTTCAGCCTTTTTATTTGTTTGTTTGTTGGCTTCTCCATCTCCTGGCCTCAAACTCTCTAAGCTGGAAATTTACATAGCTCTGTTATGGGCGTTTTTGGCTTCATGCCTGATGTCTCCCTTGGTTCTCTTCACCAGTCATGTTAGTGGCTGTTTTACAGCTCTTGCTTCCACTTGTTCTTGAGCTCAGAGCTTTAGTAGCTTCTCCATATCTCTACATGGGTGTCTAGTGAGAATCTCAGAGGCAACATTGCAAATGTGGGGCCCTGATTCCTTTCGCAGGTGCCTGAATTCTTCCCCAATCCAAAGCCATCTCTTCAAACCTTCCTCGCTAGTCAGACATTACAGGTAAAAATCAAGGGTCCTTGCAGATGCTCTGGAAGCCCGCATGCGACCTATCACCGTGCTCTGCCGAGTCTTCCTCCAATGCACGCTTCCACCACCCGCTTGTCTCTTTCAGCATCTCTGTCGACAAGGCCACTTCTCTCTCCTTGACTTTTGCAATGATTTCCCCTCTGAGTCCTTGGCTTTTGCTTGATTTTGATATTTCCAATATACTGAAAAACTGAAAAGCTGAGAGCACAGAGACAATGATATTAGAAGAGATGGAGACAGAAACAGAGGTTAGATAGCAGTAGGACGTGTATCTTCTGTGTTTTATTCCAGTGCAAACTTTGGGTCTTATACAAAGAAGGGTTGTCATGAGGCTCCATGAGGCTCCCCCGTTTTTAAGATACAAAACAAAATGGCAAAAACAAATAGAAAAAAAGACATAAACAGAGTAACGTACAGCAATGCGTATGTTACAGATTTTCAGAACAGGAATAGCTGATTAATAATGGTTGACATATTACCTATTTTATGATCAAAACTATTGCTCAGATTAACAGGCATAGTTCTGCAAGATTGGAGAAATAATTGAATATTGGCCCTTGTTTGCAAGAAATCTTAATTGTTTTACTTGTCCTTTGGTTTTAGTTTATTTTAAAGAGAGCATAATAGCTGATAAGACATTAGGGAAGGCACACATTTAGAAGACCAAGATGAGAGACATTCAACCATGGATTCTGCATTACACATTGCTATATGGACTTTTTTATGTTTCTCAAACATATGTTTTCTTTTCCTTTTTAAGAATTTGGCTTTTGCTGTGCTGACTGCCTCAAGCATGCTTATCTCAGATCTTTGCACAACTTTGCTTTTTTTTAAGGTCTTATCTCAAGTGTCACCTCCTAAAGGACCTTTTACTAATGACTTATTTTAGAGTGGCTGAGTCTTTGTTTTATAAAAAATTGGTCTGTTTTATTTTCACATCATCCATAGTGTTTACAGCATGTAATATTTCTGATTGATCTATTTTTGTCCATGGGTTCATTCTTCCTAAATGAATGTCATTTGTAGAGACCCAGAGCTTATCTGCCCTGTGTAGTACTGTAGTGCAAAGAACCAAACTCATAGAAGGCCATCGATGATCCTGGTTGAATAGGCTATGGGATTATACAATAGTGGTTTTGCTATTTGTTTTATTTTTTGTTTTTTAAAGAACACAAAATGGTGATAGAAAAAATACTAGCATTAGAAATGACACAAAATTTCACTAAACAGAGTAATAGGAGTTAAACTATGGTTGCTGTATTACTCAATACAGAATTAAGAACTTACAGGAAAAGTAGAAGATCTTGCTATGTCTACTTGTGTCTCATATACTAGGAGTTTTATTTCTCTGCATATTTTAGAAAAATTTCCAAAGATGTGGAGATTCTTTCATAAGAAAATTGGATGAGTTTTATAAAAAAAAGAAGTAGACCAAGTACAGGTCAGTCTCATCTGACTGGGTAGTAGAAGAGTGGTCACTATACTCTAGAAAATCTGGTAGAAGAAAGGTAGAGGGGGCTCCAGACAACGGGTACCAAGAGATAGGAAGAACTTGTTCTAGTGTTTTACACTTTAAAGTAGTTTATTGCATTTTTTATTTTTAAAAAGAATAAAAAGTAGTTTAAAACAGAAATGATACAGAATTTCACTAAATAATTGGTAGAAATAGAACAATGGTTTTTATATTGCATATTGTTATCCTAAAATTATTTGTTCAGATTGCCAGCTATAAACATACAAAATTGGTCAAAAAATAAAAAGAAGAAAAATAATTAAGCATTAATTGCACCCTTCCATAGAACACTAGAAGAGCTTGCAAGTTCTCAGCACAAAGAAATGATCAATGTTTAGGAGTTGAAAATAGTAACTACCTTTATCTGGCCACTGTGCATTGCATAAATTTACTGAGTTATCAGGCTGAGCATGCGGAGGATAAGGTGCTCAGAAGTCCCTGTGGTCAGAAACATTAAGCAGAGCAGTCTGAGGTCCTCTACCACACGGTGTGCACCAGAGTCCACGTCCACCTTGCCTTCTGGGAACCTTCAGGAACATGCACATGACTCACTCTTGCTCTGGAGCAGCAGACAAATGCTGAGTATGGCTCATTCCTGTGCCACATTTGCTCAGGCTGACAATAAAAATCTCTTGGACATGAGCTGAAACAAGGTCAGCTTCCATTGTTGTTCATCTTCTTCACACACACAGAATATAGGATGGGGGCGAGAAGAATTATATTTCCCCTGAGTTCAGGCTGTGGGAATCTTCTCCCAGGTCTGAGTCCTGTCTGGGAGAACTTCAGTTTCTAAAATGCCTAATGAAACTGTCTTGAATTTTGCCAGGTGCCGTTCCCTGTAGATGTTGAGGTTCCTACACAAGCCTGCTGCTGTGTGTACTCCCTCTGGACAGTGACTGGACACATCAGGTTCACATTTTGGGCCACCCACAGCCACCAGGCACAGCGTTTTCCAGTTGTGGTTGCAATACATCCACGTAGGCCCAGAAAGCATTTAGAACTTTGGTCAAAGGGGAGGAGGTCCTTCTCTGGGCACAGTCTCTTCTAGGTATTCAATCAATTGAAAAAGTTAAGGAAAGCTCTGAACGCTGCTAACCTGCACCGTTCTTGGTCAGCTCATCTTGTATTTGGCTTTCTGCTGAAGATGAATTTACAGCAAAAGGGTCTAAGATAGCACAGCTCACTTAGACAAAGAGATGAATATAGTGGTTCTCTACTTTCCCTTCTGCAACCCACAATTAACCTGAAAAATAAGACACAAATTCGGAAAGAGGGGGAGCCTTTGATGCCATTTGTGCAGCCCACTAGTGAAAACAGGGATGGTGATGAAATCAAACCTCACTTACTCTCTTAACTTTAGTGGGATACTGAGCAATGTTCTTTCTGTATTTGAAGAGAAAGCAAGCCACTTGGCCTATAAAATTACTTTTTTAAAATAAAGCTTCTGATCTTACATTTTCCTCTTTAAGTGTGACTCATCTTCAGAGAGAGAGAAGGAGAGCAAGTTATGTGTAGCAGGGAAAGCAGAGAGGTGCTGCTCTGTGTCAGTGCTGTTTTACACAATGGGAGAGAAGCTAATAAACCTTTTAAGTGGTCCTTTATAGTTAAGGACTCGGAGAGGATGCTACACAAAATAGGCTCCATTGCCTAGACTGCAGAAGGACTTGTTCACTCAGTGTTCATTCCACAAAGAGGCATTGAGTACTTATTGTATAGTAGGCACTGTACTGTTCTTGAGATAACTTTTTTGTCTCTGACTGTAAAGGCTTTATCTTCTGTCATCTCTGAGTGGATTTGCTACTCATGTGTTAGGCCTAAGCAGGTATATTAGGTGCATTTGTGGATGTAGTCTGAGCTATCTTCCAGGAGTCTCCCCATTTCTGTCTTCAATAGATCTTCAGCCCTGGGGCCCAGGGCATCTGTTCCTTAGGCTGCAACATGTGCTGCTGACTCTAAACTCATCTGAGACTTCCACTTGCTAAATTAGATACACATGAACATGAGAGAGTTCAGTGCTTCTGTACTTTAGGACAGTGACTCCTACCCTTATGTGCCTTTGGAAAGTTCTGCGCTAAGCATCTTAGAGGAGATCGTTGGACTTTCACCTCACATGAGGGCAAACAAAGTCTGATTAGAAATTGCCTAACATGATAATCTCCAGGGTTTCTTCCGTCAAGGACACTAAAACTGCCTGCCTTATCTTCTGCACACTGGGGCTTCTCAATGGCCATTGCAGGAGCCAATGAAGTCCATGCAAAATTCACCCAATTAACGGTTTTTTTTTTTTTTTTTTTAAATGGAGTCCTTTCTGCTTACCAAGTTTAAGCTGTCAATCCCTTAGCAGAAATTAAGCAACATTTGATTCTTCTCTCTCACTGACATACAGAACTGGAAATCAAGCTGCTCAGATGCCCATGGGTCACTTTAAATTATGTTGTGCTCTGTTTGTTGAATTATGAAATTGGGTACATTACCATCATGGATCAATTGATGCCTCTGTACCAGAGGACATATGCAAGACCTACCACTGAAATGACAGTGGCTCAAGCTTACTTTGCTGTTTATAAAATGACTGTCATTTCTTTTATCCATCACATGCCAAACTTCATTTGCACGTCGTCATTCACCTTTTACCCCTTTACCTCTGGAAGCTTTAGCTCTGGACACCAACTGTAGTCAATATTATTTACTCCCTAAACTGACTCTTTTGGGAAAAAAAGTTTATTTACAAAGCAAATTTTATGTTTGCACCTAAAATACAAGTGCAGCACCATTGGCTATACAAAGATGATAGCTGTAAGAATAAATATAGTGGAAACAAAATGTCAGTGGAGTCTAGCCACAGAGTAGTCACCAACTCTACAAGTAGTTTGTAGATAATAGGCGTTGAAGGCTCACATGGCAACTCTCAGGATCTTTATGAAAGGAATCCCAGTGTCTGATATTGATAACATGTTTAGAAGACTCTGAAGTGAAATGCAATGTGTATAGACATTGAGGGAGAGCATATAGGTGTTTCACAGCACATAACTGGACTGTGCATGTGGATCCTGTCATGGATCTGAGCATGAAGCCATCTGTACTTATTCTTATTAAAAGGAACATCAGCCAGTGTTAGAGAAGGTTGAAGATACTGGCACCATATGGACATGTTAAAGTAATTAGTTTGTTAGTACTACATCTGGTTCCATCTAAATTCAGCCCTCCCCTATGAATATTCTGCAGCCTGCAAGCTGGAAAATACTACCTTAGTGCACTTGAACTTCAGGGCAATACTGACTGTCAAGAACTATGATCCAATCTTAAGAGGAAGATGTTGATGTATGTGAAGGGATGCATCTGCAACTTCAGAAAAAAGAGGAGCTAAATATTAGATTTTATCTGCCATGCCTTCCATGGTTGACCAGAAGGTCTGCAGCTTCTGTCTAGCTTCAGTTCCATCTCCAAGGAAACCTTGATGTTTTCAGAGATGTTCTCAACAACTTCTAAGAGTGGGTGGAAGGCATCTTCATACACAGATCTAGCCCGTGGGAATCTCCTCTGGCCAAAGTGTCAACTTGCTCGAAACATTCATGAGGAAACTTCATTTCTAACATCCTACAAGGTTGCATCATCTAGATGACAGCATCTTACTTCCAGCTGGAAATGCTGGCAAAAGTAAAAGCTGGTGTTTTTCAGTCAGTCTTTGTTGGAGTTTCTTGGCTTCTTTCCTCTCCTCTAACCTACTCTCCAGGTATTGTGTATCTATGCCCTCTTTCATCTCTCTGTAATAATAATTCTGAAATCTTACCTCCATCCTAACTTAAGTGTATTGATGCCTCAATGACTTGATTCAACAACTTCTTCATAAGGACTTCCCAGATCTCCTAGTGATTATTAATGTTTTCTCTCTCCTCTGCTTACATAAAACTGGGTATGTATCTTGCTAATATCCATGATCCTCTGAAAACAAGACCAGGTCTCATATTAAATTTTAATTCAAAAGACACAGTAGGGCTTACTTTCAGAGGATGTCTTATTTTTTCATGTACAACAATTTACATTTATTCATGTATGAAATTACATTTATTCAAATTGAGTCATGTCATCTTTTGTAAAACATCATCATACCTCTTCAATCCTCAAATTCTGGCACAATTGTTTTGTGATGTAATTTTTTGTATCATCATTTGCCCCCGTCTCTCATGTCCGGCAATAGAGTGCTCCTTAATGAGCACTTTTTATCCCTGAAGGCTGTTCATAGTGCTTTGACAGTACAGCTGGCAGTGATTTTATCCTGTGAATTTTTCATCCAAGTTACAACTTCTTGCAAGCTAGGCTTCACAAAATTTCTTTTAAAACATGCGGTGGTTGAACATTTACAAGACAGGAATGGCAGTAAAAATGATGACGGTTCAGAATAATAGTCCACAAAAGAGCAATGCATAGTTGTAGGTAACAGACTTCAGGAAAGGTTTTTTCACACAAGCGCACTAAATATATCTGTTACAACTCAAGACATAGAGAATGATGAAAATTCATATTAGACACAGTAACATCTGTTATCAAGTGTACATGTTATTTGTATGCTCTGTCTGTACTCCAATTGGTCACTCAACAGTAAGTCTTAATTAAATTTGTCAGTGCACATAGGTGTTTACATCTTATCTAAAGGTGCTGACTTGGTTATTTAGAAATAATTAGTTACAATTTGAATTATGATTTTTAAGGATTATTGTCAATATTATTTATATATAATTATATGTCAATATTATTATATAAAACATATATTACTATTGATTAAGTATGTCAATTATTCGGGATGAGGAGACAGCTAAGTAGAATAAGCACTTGCCTGATAAGTGCAAGGGCATGAGTTCAATACCCAGCTCTGCCAAAAAAAAAAAAAAATGTCAATAATTCTATTCTTTGTTGCAATGGATATACTAAATTCATCTAGCTGGCTTATATGATGAGCATCCTGAAAAACTGTACTGGGGCTTATCTTCTGATTAGTTCTTATTTTGGAGAAATAAGGTAACATACATTACCCTAAGCCTTAAGGAGTGAAAAACTTAGTAGGGAGCAGGTGCCACATGCACTTGTCCATATTTCTACACATTTAATTTTGTGTTGTAACCATTTGTTGGCAACTCCAACACTAAGTGTATGAACTACTGTAATTCACAAGGGCTATCTAATTTTATTTACTTTGCAATGTTCATGAGTGATTTCATCATTTGTATGATTTTGTTGCACAAATAGTTATTAAATTGAATTAAACTGGGTAGTTATACTTCATGATCAGTGGACATTTAAAAATAGTTTTTACTACTGTAATTTAATTTATTTCAATTCAATTTATTTCCCAGACATTCACCAAGCACTTTTTCTAGGCCAGACTTGGTCCCAGTTGTGGAATATAGCATAAGCTGAGCAATTCTTGTCCTTAAGGACTCAAGCAAGTGAGGGATATAGATCGTGAAGTAAACACATAAAATGTAGTTTTTTGATGTAGGTGATATATGCATAGGTGTAACATAGAAAGACTGCACAGAAAATCAGTGGCTGCTTTTTGATAGGGAAATGACAAAAAGATATTAAGTTCCTGAATTGGAATTTGAAGCTGACTAAGGGTTCACCCAGCTTTCAGACTTGGTTAAGAGCCATTCTAAGTCAGGGAAAACAAAATCATAAAACTACATGGACTCTTTAAATGGAGCCTCACTCCTTTTAGATTCCAAGTGCAGAGATGCTATATTTTTTATTCAAAAATATTTACTAAATGTTAGCAAAATCCATACTTCCTCTCTATATAATATCAGCCATAAAACAAATAGGCAAGATCTCAAAATTCATAGCATGTGCACTCAAGTGCCCATGCCAACAAAGCCACACACCAGTCAAATAAGAAAAATTCTTCTTAATGTGCTCTATTATAAAGCACACACAGCTTGGGATAGAAACTGCACGGGAAGGAAAAGTGGTATTGTCTTAGGCAATATCCTATAATCTTGACATTGGATTTAACACCCAGTGGTAGGAAAGACTGCCTTGTAGGCTCTAGGTTGAAAGAGACTTGCAGAGCCTCTGAGGAATAACTGAGTCTGGAATGGATGTGGTTAGATGGAATGCAGCTAGAGAGGCAGGAGATGAAGTTGGTGTGGGGTTCAGTGACTGAGGTCATGAAGGCATTCTGTCTAGGCCTTGTGCAGGAGTTTGGGTTGTAACTCAGATGCAGTGAAAAATATTGTTTCTCATCATATCCGTGATGAGATCCTAAAGTCCTGTGTAATCTCAAGCACCTTTCTAAAATATTAGTTCTCAGCATGCATCACTTTGCTTGTCTCCAGGGCCATCACTGGCTTTGAATTCCCTCATGCCACTCTACTGCAAGAATGTGGAAGGAGTGGAAAGTGTTCCTAATCATTTAAAAAATGTTTTTTTAAAAAGAGTATTTTTTACTGATCTCTCTTAAATTGCTTTAATGCTGGCACTGTTTATAACATGTCTGTTCATTCTTAAGAGCATAATTACTTTAGGACCAGAGGGTTTTGGGGACCCATTACAGAGAGAAATTGGGCTGAGTGTTAATAATACTTTCATCTTTGTAAACATTTGAGTCCTAGGGCAAATTTTCCAGGCAGTCTGGAAATGGGTCATGGTCAAGGGCTGAGATGTCAACCTCAAACATTTGAATAGAGCAAACATTTGGAGCCTTAGTAATCTTGAACTCAGACCCTAAATTTGTGATTTGCTAGCTATGTGACCCTACAAAAATTTATTTAAGTCCCTAGATTTCCTGTCTTTGTTAATATATGCTGACTCTAGGGCAGTATCTGGCATAGACTAGGCACTGAGTGCTATTTTTATGCTCTCCTCATTTTCCCTTTTCTATACTGACTGGAATAAAATACACTGCTCTATTCTTACATAGGCTGGAGAAATTCATTGTGCAAATTGAGTTTATGGATTCTGAATAGTTTTTTGAGATCAAAATGAAAACCACTTTTAAGAACTTTTTAAAAGGACTGATTGCTACACTTGGTTAACTCTAACATCACTGGGAAAAGCATTGCTCCTCAAAAGTAGCCCTTTTATTCTGCCATTGGGTTTGATAATTTATTATGAGTTTATCATATTCTGGACATTTCACAAACATCATGTTTAGTCACTGTGAGGTTTTACGTCTAGATAGTCTCCCAAAGGCCTTAGGAAGTCATAAGTGTGGATTTGGGGAGGTTCTTTAGATAAATGTGATTTGGGAAGTGAAGCCTAGCTGTAGAAGGTGGGTTATGGGGTGTGGCCTGGAAGGGTGCATCTCCTCCCTGGTTCTTCTGTGCTTTCTGCCTTCTCTGCCGGGAACATTTCTGCTCTGCCAAGCTGCCTTACTTTGGAGCCAGAGGACTGCATGCTGCAACCAGAAACCTCTACAGACTGAGCCAAAATAAACCTTTCCTCCATAGACTTGTGGGTGTTAAGTATGGTTTTTTAGTGACAAGAAAGTAACCAAGACAATCACTGTCACCTTAAGACACAAGGACTGTGCCTATTTTAAAGATGAGGCACTGAAGCATAGACGAAAGAAATCAACTGTCCCAAACCACAAAGCTAGGGCTCAACTTAGGTCCTCCCCTTTTCAGTAGTCTGGCTTTTACTCTTGAAGGATGAGCGAATACACAATTGCACAGCTCTAGCGATAGCCGTATCTTCAATCTATTTCCTGGACACTGAAGATTCAATCATCTGATTAGTAAATAATTGAATGATAAATATTGACTAATTAGACAATAAACATGTTGAAACTGACACTAAGTAACCATATGAAAGCTAACCTTCTTATATATGAAAGAATACTGTTGGCTTTATTAAACATGTTTATTTTTCTTTTATTACCATCTGCACAGTTGTATTGCTGGAGCCTGTGTCTATAAATTCATCAACAGTATGGGGCTGGTGAGATGGTTCAGCAGTCTAGAGTGCCTGCTTTGGAAAGCGTAGGCAACCGCAGGGACCATGGTTCGATCCCTGGTGCCACATGCTGCACCAGCCCCATCCCCAGGGCAGGCTGAGCTGGACATAAAAACAAAACAGAACAAAACAACCAAACAAAAAATGACAGTATTTTCTTTGGAATAGGTCTAAATATCTTTCAAATATTCCTGGAGAATGCTGCTTCCTAAACAGGACTACAGGTAGTCGATCATCTCTTTGTCCTTTTCCATTTCTTCCTTTAAAAGAATCAGATGAATGTTATAAAATATTTTAATTTCTCACAACTGTGGTTCTGGTAGAATGAATCCAACCAAATAAAAAAAAATGTGCAAATGAATTTGTGTGCTCTGGCCTCTATGCTTTCCTCAGCTCATTTAATCCTCCTGGGTCCCAATTCCTTTATCTCCAGAGTTGAGGTGAACACCCCTGCTGCTGAGAGAAATCACAGGCTAATTGTCAAGCAGTCAATCATTACAAATGACTATAAGAAAGTTTGAAATTGACTGCAGATCTCAAACCAATTTTGTCTTTTGTGACACTGAAAGATGAGTTTGCAGCAGAAGTTTGTTTTGCTTCTATCTTCTGGACATTAATTATTTCCAAAACAAATGTATTGCATAAATTTTCCTTCAGAAATTTTGGTTTATAAATGCACAGCTTAAGCTTTTTGCATATTGACTTGTCTTCCTCAATGTGTGATGTTTTGGGGGCACAATTTCCATCCCTTGGGACTATCTTTACAGCAAAGCAGAGATTGTAGCCACCAACATAAAATACCAGTGGTAAAAATTATCACTTGCCCACTGCTTATTAAGAACCAGGCATTCAATAATAGTTCCCAAACATTACAAAGTAGGTGTTGATGTTAATTTTGCCCCATTTTAAAAGAGGAAGATGAGGATCAATGAGGCTAATTAACTTGCTGGTGCCCTCACAATAAGTGAGGCAGTCACAAAACTGGGGTTTACTGTGTTCTGTCCACTGTGTCCATCTTCATGACTACTGCCTAGGTCTGTAAGCATTTCAGCTCCTAAAAGAGAGTTGAAGAGAATGAGCATTCATGGGAAGTGGTGAGTAGTAGGTAATTTTTTTCTCAATTTATTCCCATAGCATTATTTTCCCATTTATACATGAAATGAGTACCAGGCCAAGTTTGTCTCACTTCATTCCCATAACGTTATTTCCCAATTTAGAGGCAAAAAAAAAAAAAATGAGTTCAAAGAGTATGATGGATTTCCCAAGGTCAAGGGACTTGTTGGTGCAGCTGCAGCTTGAACCCCAGTCTGCCTGACACTTACCTCTACTTTTCTCATTTATCTAGAACAGCGATTCTCAAAATGTGGTACGTGGAGCAGTGGCAACAGCATCACTAGGCAGCTGTTATAAAGGCAAATTATTGAACTCTGCCCCAGACCTACTGAATTTGAAAGTCATCTCAAGAATCTGCATTTTTATAATCTTTCCTGATGATTCTGGTGTTTAACTTTGAGAACTCTCTGAATTAACTCATATAAGTTCCTCTTGGAAGAAGCTTTCCTGCATGAAGTTATAATAGCCCAATGATTAATGAAAACATGTGACTTGTTTCTTAGCAGATAGCGTAAGTTGCATAGGAGCAATGCCACCTACTTTGTTAGTTGTAATATGCAATTAATAAACGTTCAGTAGTTAAGAACGTGAGTCAGATTGCGGAGACAAATTTCTTTGCTGCTGTTCTTTCTGCACGGCTGTGTTTGGCTGGCTGCCCCTGCGTCAAGACGGGCTGCTCTGCTAAGCATCTCTCATGTCAGCTTCACACTGAGCAAGGTGAAGGAGAGCAGTAATTAAATCTAGTAAATTTCTAAAATCTGAGACTGTTTTTTTTTTACGTTCTGAATTCTCTGCTCTTTGCTTTTTTCTGACCTAATTCTAGGCTGGTCATTTATTAAAAGTACATTTAAAGTCCTATACTTGTTCAACACACACAACCCTGTTATTAGTATAGTAAATGTGATAGAAGAAGATAGAATTGCAAGACAATGTGAGAAAATAGGGACAACATGGGGGAAAGGGTACAATGAGAGCACAAGAGATTCCAGTAGGGCTTCTTAGAGGCAGCCTGGATGAGTTATGAAAACTGAACAGAAGTTTCTGTGGGAGAGATGGTTTCTGCTCTCTAACACCTGTCATAATAGCACTTCTCCTTGGGCGTACAGCCAGACACATTTCCAGCCTTTCTGTAGATATTTGGGGCTGCAAGCTGTGTTCTGGCCAAAAGTGTGTGGAAGTGGTGGGTGGGGTCCTAGGTCTTGTCATTGCTTATTATTATTATTATTATTATGCATTACTTTTAATAAGAAATAACAATGTATAACAATGTGACAGTTTCAGAACACATTAGTAGTACATTTCAATATTTGATACAATACATACTGTTGTACTCCTACTGGTTAAACAGAGCCTAGGGTGTAATTCTTATAATTTTTCAAATCATTATTGGTACAACCAAATTTCTTCTCATTGAATTAAGAGAAAGCAGCTGTATATATAGTCCAATGTCCAATAATTGCAATGGGTTATTGGTAAAACTGGCAATGTTGGAAGCTGTTGATTTAAGCCTTTTATAGCTCAGCATTCTAATCTATCTTTGCGTTTAGTGGCTTGTAGTTAAACTTTTCTGTTGGGTGGTTAAGGGCAAGTTTAAGCATGACCTGTATAGAAAAATATGTAATTTTTGTATCTCTCAAGGTCAGTCAGATCCTCTCAGGTTTACTTTGGAACCATGTACAGTGGTTTGTAGAACTGTTTGTCAGTGTCAGCCATCTGAATGAGTCATGTCCATTGCTTGACCAGTTTGCTTTCTGTGAAAGCCTGAGAGAATATTTCTCTCTAGGTGACTCTCCTTAGGCACACTATATATTTGTAGTCCCTTTCCTCTGTAGCCCCATAATCTCCTTGAACAGAAAATTTGGGAAACCAATGCGTTTTAGGCTGTTATAGCACAAGTTCTCTTATGTCCTGATGCCTCACTGATCTTGAATGGCTAGGGCTAAAATATTGGTTATCCTTGTAGCCCTTCTTTTGTCTAATTTCTGGTCTGCAAACTTATATTCTTAATCTGCCAGGAGAAAAGCTTAGTGATAGTATTACTCTATAAAATAGGCTCTTGAGCATAATTTCACTGTCTTTCTGAGTATCAAACATCTTAGACTTAACTTGGGATTGGTATTTTATCAATCATTGATATTCTAACAAATATCTATAGAATGTCATAAAAGCAGTTACACATTTTTACACATTTAGAAATCGAAGTATACTATATCTATTAATTTAAACTGATCTGATGATGAAAATATGGAATGTAACCATTGTTAAATTTAAATAAAAAAAGAAATTTAAGTATATACAAAATTTTAACCAGTCAATCCTACGGCATTTCCTAGTCTCTTACTTTCATTTAATACTGTTTTTTTTTGGTTTTCTTGTAAACCATTTACTTGAGAGAGACTATAGAAATAACTAAAATTACATTGGAAGCAGCATATATCTAAAAGACTAGAATGACAGGCATTCCAAGAGTATTTTTCCTGTTACACACTGCTATCCTCAGTGTTAAAAACATTTTGGAGGCTCCAAGGAACCAAAAACGATCTAAAATTGCAAAGACAATGCTGGGTAACAAAGACAAGGCAGGAGGCATTACAATCCGTGACCTAAATTTATGCTACAAAGCTACAGTGATAAAATCAGCATGGCATTGGCAAAAAAAAAAAAAAAAAAAAAAAAAAAAAAAAAAAAAAAAAAAAAAAAAAAAAAAA